>NLAW01001526.1:0-29403 GCA_002370915.1 Metschnikowia lochheadii | reverse complement strand
ATACAAAGTTACAGGAACGACCCCAGACGCCGGCTGTAAACCCGACCCCTTTGTACACCAAACCATCCCCCAGACGAACCCTAACACTTGGTAGCGCAGCACGAATCATGAGTGCTCCAACCGCCCCCAACAAAACAGACCCCGTGCGAGTACCCCCGGTCTCGAATGGTCTGTTCTCGCACGGCTTACCCACCTACGACGGCAGCCGCGACCCCACGACCATCAACACCTACATCAGGATTGTGGAAACATACTTCGTCCAGGATGACCTCGATCAACAACGCCGGACCATCACCCGCAGTCTCCTTGGTGAGGCGGGACTTTGGCTCGAAACCATCCGCCGGTCAGCCGAATGGCCGACCAGCAGCGGAGCCCAGATCCTCACTGCCCTTAAGGAGAAGTTTTTCCCGGACCACTACTTCNCGGGACTTTGGCTCGAAACCATCCGCCGGTCAGCCGAATGGCCGACCAGCAGCGGAGCCCAGATCCTCACTGCCCTTAAGGAGAAGTTCTTCCCGGACCACTACTTCGAATGGGCTATCGGAAAGCTTGTCCACCTCCGCCAAGGCAAAAAAACCATCAGCGACTACGTCACTGCGTTCAACGCCATCACCATGGACATTCCGCTCACCGACATCAGCGAAGAGGCTCGCCGGTGCATCCTCCTCCATGGTCTCAACCCCCAGCACGCCGCAGACGCTCGGAAGCTCGGCCACGCTTCGTACGCCGAATTCCAATCGTACCTCTTACGGCTCGCTGACGCTGCTGTCCCTATGTCCACGACCAACCCTTGGTCAAACCCGGACAGTATGGAAATCGACATCATGGACTTCGAACAACAGTCTCAGACCGCCACCCCTCACCGCCCGGACTTCAGCACCCAATCCAAGGTCGAAGTGGATGCCTTGAACCTCCAGAACCTGGCCAAATTGAGGTGTTTCTATTGCAAGAAGTATGGTCACGTGCTCCGCGACTGCCGCGCCCGCAGGCGCTCTCGGCGTTCCAACTCGTCCTCAAAGGATGACTCTCCAACCGAGTCAAAAAACGAGTGAGGCTAGCCGACACCCACGGCTCCCGCCCTAGCCCCGACACACCTGCCGTTCCCCGGACTAGCCGGCGGTCCGTCCCCTCTATAGCCCGTTATACACGTACTCCAGCCCACACTGTCAACGCGCCACGGACCGACGACACCGCCGCCGTCCCCGTTGCCTGGCCTGCACCAGCACCCCCTCTGATCCCCCCGGGTTCGTCCCCTTCCCCCGCCCACACGCTTCCACTGCCGCTGCCCCCCGCCAGCGCCCAAGCTTCCTCTCTGCAGCTGCCCTCCGCCAGCGCCCAAGCTTCCCCCTTACCCCCGCCGCCGCTGCCCTCCGCCAGCGCCCAAGCTTCCTGCCTGCAGCTGCCCTCCGCCAGCGCCCAAGCTTCCTTTCTGCAGCTGCCCTCCGCCAGCGCCCAAGCTTTCCCCCTGCAGCTGCCCTCCGCCAGCGCCCAAGCTTCCTCTCTGCAGCTGCCCTCCGCCAGCGCCCAAGCTTCCCCCTTACCCCCGCCACCCCAGTCTCGCACCCCCCTGCCTACCCCTGCCGGGTTCGCCACTGCGCCTAGCTCCCCCACCTCCGCGCCAGGCCCCCCAGTCGATCTTCCCCCCGATCTCTCGCCGGAATACACCCATGCCCGGTACCCCCTGGGCCGCACCATCCGGATCCGGGCTGAGCGCTCGACCGCCTCCTACCCGCCCCGTTTCTACCACGTGGGCCACAGCTACGACCGCGACCCGGCTCGCATCGACTTACCGCCGGACATTGCACAGCAGTACAAGTTTGTGTCCCATGACCGCTACGGCCTTTTCCAAGTGACTCCCAACGGCCACTTACGACGCATTTGGGGCCTCGGAGACCCCGACGACCCCAGTACCTACACTACGGCGGACGATACCCTCTTCCGCTGTACGGTTGACCACCTTACGTACGCCCCCGGGCCCCCAGAGACCCGGCCCCTTGTCCTCACCGCCCGCGTCTCGCCTTCCAGGGCAATCACGCCCATCCTCGTGGACTCGGGCGCCACCCGGTCAGTGGCCGCTGTGCCGTTCCTCCGCCAACTTGGCGTCCGTCTCCAGGACACCGGCGAGCGCCTTCAGGTACTTACTGCCACCAACCCATCGCCGAGCCACATCACTACCCAGACCCACTTCGCCCCGGTGGTCCTCTCCTTTAGCTTGCCCACCGGCACGTACCAGGCGTCCTTTCAGCCAGTGGCCGACCTTGTCCGACCTCTTATCCTTGGGATGCCGTTCATACGCGACCATGCCGACCGCATCGATTTCAGCACCCTCTCGTTCGACGGTCACTGCTACGACACGCCCGACCCGCCACCGCCACCGCCTCACGAACTTGTGGATGTGCACACGATCTCCACCGACCTCGACCAACCCAATCAACACTTCGGCCTCATTACTATGGAAATCGCGGCCGTCCTGCCTCCCCTCCCGGAACCCCACGTCCAGTCACTCCTTGACGAGTACGCTGACACAATCCGCGACGCCCTCCCAGCGACGCCTCCGCCTGCCCACCGCGTGCAACACGTCATCAACCTTAAACCCCATTCCACGCCTCCCCGCCGCCCGCCGTACCGCATGAGCCACGTGGAACTCCAGGAACTCAAACGTCAGCTTCAAAAGCTCCTCGAGGCCGGAATGATCGAACCTTCACACAGCCCGTTCAGCTCACCAGTGCTTTTTGTGAAGAAAAAGGACGGTACCATGCGCCTTTGCGTGGACTACCGGGCCCTCAATCACCACACGATTAAGGACTGCTACCCCATTCCCCATACGGCTGACTTACTCGGGACGATGGCGGGTAAGAAATGGTTCTCGTCACTCGACCTCATGCAAGGTTACTACCAGATCGCTATGGCCCCGGGCAGTGTCGAACGCACCGCGTTCACGACCAAATACGGGTTATACCAATTCAAAGTCATGCCATTCGGGCTTACTAACGCCCCGGCCACCTTCCAGCGCATGATGAACGACATATTCCGTGACTACCTCGATGACTTTGTGGTCGTTTATCTCGACGATATCCTCGTGGCCAGCAACACCCGCGAAGACCACGAGCGACACGTGCGTGTTGTCCTCGACCTCCTTCGCAAACATCGGCTCGTCGCAAAGAAACTGAAATGTTCCTTCTTCCGGCAGGAGATCACCTTCCTCGGACACCACATAACCCACAACGGTATCGCCATCGCACAGGACAAAGGGGAGTGCATCCGCACGTGGCCGACGCCACGCACACCTAAACACGCACAACGCTTCCTCGGACTCTGCAACTACTATCGTGAATATGTGCCCCGTTATCTGGTTATCGCCCATCACCTCGTCGACTACGCCACCCACCCCCGGAAGAAATGGTGCCCGGAACAGCAAGAATCCTTTGAGCAACTCAAGAAATGCTTACTTCGCGCACCCCTCCTCCTTCCCCCGGACCATGATCACGAAGACGAATACGTTCTCAGCACCGACGCGAGCGACTTCGCCATCGGTGCCGTGCTCGAACGCTGGCGCGACAATAAGGTACGTGGGGTAGTGTCTTACTACGCCAAGACCCTCTCCAAGTCCGAACGCAACTACAACGTGTTTGACAAAGAATTCTTCGCCATTAAGAACGCCCTCGAACATTTCCGCCACCTCCTCCTCGGCCGCCACTTCACCATCCACACCGATCATGTGGCTCTCACCTTCGGCCTGTTCCGTAGTGCGAAACCCCCCACGGCTCGAAACATGCGTTGGCTTGCGGTCCTCCAGGATTTTGACTACACGATGAAACACGTACCCGGCCACACTAACGTGGTGGCTGACGCCCTCAGCCGCATCCTCGTCCAGGAAGTTGTCACGACCATTCGCNGTTGGCTTGCGGTCCTCCAGGATTTTGACTACACGATGAAACACGTACCCGGCCACACTAACGTGGTGGCTGACGCCCTCAGCCGCATTCTCGTCCAGGAAGTTGTCACGACCATTCGTCCACCCAGCAGCGACGAAACCTTACTCGCCGACATCAAAGCCGCGTACGCTGCGGACCCAGACTTCCAGGACATCGTTGAGACCCTACGGACACCCGAAGACTCACGGCCACGGCTCTCCAATCGCCTCAAACGGTTCCTTCTCCAGGACGGCCTCCTTTTTTACCGACCCCATGTTCCACTTGACGGTCAGACCTACCGGTTGTGCATCCCACGCGGCGGTTTCCGCCACACCATCATCCGCCAACACCACGAACCGGCTACTAGCGGGCATTTCGGCAACCATAAAACGGCTGCCAGCCTCGCCCAGGCTTTCTACTGGCCTAAGCAACACACGGATGTGGAGCGTTTCGTCGCCAGCTGCGATGTCTGCCAACGCAGCAAACACTCACGGCTTATGCCCCCAGGTCTCCTCCAGCCGCTCCCCATCCCGCGTGAGCGCTGGTCTTCAGTCGGTATGGATTTCGTCACGGGCATACCGGAGTGCCGCTCCTTTGACGCTATCTTGGTCTTCATCTGCCGCCTTACCAAACGGGCGCACTTCATCCCCACTCGCAAACTGGTGGATGCTGAAGGCAGTGCCAAACTCTTCGTGGAGAATGTTGTCCGGCTACACGGTACCCCCGATACGGTCGTTTCAGACCGCGACATACGTTTTGTGAGCCGCTTTTGGACTAGCTTCCAAAAACTCCTCGGCGTTCAGATCCTCTTTTCAAGCGCCAATCACCCGGAAACCGATGGACAGACCGAAAACGTGAACGGAACTCTCGGCCAACTTTTACGATCCTACTGCATGGACAATCCGTACAGTTGGGCTGATTTCCTCCCCCTCGTGGAGTTTGCGTATAACAACTCCGAGCAAGCGACTATCAAGACGACTCCCTTCTTCGCGGACCTTGGCCGACACCCTCGCATACCAAACCTCCTGCGCCTCGTCGGTGACCTCACGCATCCGACACGCACGGAAGATCTTGTGACGACAATGAAAGCCATCGTGGCCCGCACGAAAGACTTCATGGCCCACGCTCAGGACACACTGGAACGCTATTTCAACGCCCATCGGCGACCCCCACCGGAATACAAGAAAGGCGACCTAGTGCTCGTACACCGAGAGGCCCACTCGAACAAGAAGCAGTACGCCAAGCTACAACCAGTTTACTTCGGGCCTTACCGAGTGGTAAAAACCCTAGGAGATAATTGCGTCGAGGTGGACCGCCACGTCATGGATAAGAAGCACCGCCTGATCAATGTCAAGTGGCTCCGCCCTTGGGTCCAACGCACCGAGGCCTACCCCAACCAACCACCACGCCTCGACCTCGAAACGATATCACGCGCGTCCGAAATCAAGAGCATCGTGGGACGCGACACGGACGCAGGTACCATCGACGTTGTCTGGACAAACTGTGATCCAAGCCATGCCACCACCATCCCGGAGCATGTCCTCAACGAGCACGTACCACCTGACCTTCGCCGCACTCTCCTCCAAAACTCCCCGTTCCACCCCGAGCACACACTCTCAGTGGACGAGATCTGGTTTAAAAGGGGAGATAGTGTCATGAATGCAATTCACAGACAGGCAGTTAACAGCCCGTGGTACCCTCTGCAGGAAACCCCCTTCGGTACACCCTGCATATACGAACGTGACAGACACGAGAAGGAAGGCAGAGCCGAGAATAATACGATTATACGCGGGCCCGCCGCCTATAAAAAGGAGGGTTAGGAAGGGAAAGTGAGAAACCAGTCATTACCTAGTTTAGTTTAAATACAAAGTTACAGGAACGACCCCAGACGCCGGCTGTAAACCCGACCCCTTTGTACACCAAACCATCCCCCAGACGAACCCTAACAGANAATACAAAGTTACAGGAACGACCCCAGACGCCGGCTGTAAACCCGACCCCTTTGTACACCAAACCATCCCCCAGACGAACCCTAACACACACATCCAGAAGGGCACGTGGTCTAGTGGTATGATTCTCGCTTAGGGTGCGGGCGGTCCTGGGTTCGATTCCCAGCTTGCCCCAACTGGTTTTTTTCCAACTCCAGTGGAATCGTTTTCTAGGGTTTTTTTTACTATAACCTTTTTAACTAACAGTTTCGTAAGACCGTTTTACACTACACAAGTATTATCAGTAAGCTTTAGTAGTAGTATCATAGTAGTACCTTAGTAGTAGTGCCTTTTGATCATCAGGTACCTCTAATATCTTTGGTCTTGACACCACCATTTCAAGTCCTAGTCAATCACATATGGTTCCTTATGCTGTTCCTCACACATCTGAGGAGAGCATTCTCTAGACTCCATCCCAGATTATATGCCTGTCCACCATCTCTATTCACTGATCACATGACCAATCATATCACCATCTCTTTGTATCTAATCACCATCCATTATTCAGATACTCAATATGGAGTTTTCCAATCAGTCCTGATTGTTCCTTTCACACACTTCACCAATTCTTCAGTAACAACTTCCAACCATCACAATTCACAGATTGTTCACTGATTGTTCACTGATTGTTCACTGATTGTTCACTGATTGTTCACTGATTGTTCACTGATTGTTCACTGATTGTTCACTGATTGATCAGTCACTAATCTTCAGTCACTAATCTTCAGTCACTAATCTTCATTCACTAATCTTCAGTCACTAATCTTTAGTCACTAATCTTCAGTCACTAATCTTCAGTCACTAATCTTCAGTCACTAATCTTTAGTCACTAATCTTCAGTCTCCGATTTTGAGTCTCTGATTTCTACCCACTAATTTCCAGTCATTGATTGGTCACTCAATGTTTGGTCAGTCACTGTTTGGGCACTCCCTTCTGCTGCTTCACTTCTTTAATGCCTCCAATACGGCCGACTTGATCTTATACCCATGGACATTTTGATCGGGAAATTCACCTGTTTCCAAATCTCTCTTGTAGCTATTCAAAGCACGCACTGCATCCAGCTCAAAGTCCATATACTGTTTGACGAACTTGGCCCTCTTGCGGTCGTTCATACCCAACATATCAGCCATGACCAAGACTTGGCCCGACACGAAGGGACCTGCACCAATCCCAATGGTGGGAATGGACATTTGGGCGGTTATGAGCTCCGCTAGCTTATTGGGCACGCACTCAACAAGGAGAGCAAAACACCCGGCTTCTTGAAGCGCATGGCAATCTGCGAGTATCCGCCGCGCCCCTTCCTCCGTCGTCCCCTGCACTTTATAACCCCCAGTTACATTATGTTTCTGAGGGGCTAGACCCACATGCCCCACCACGGGGATTCCTGCACCCACGATTTTGTGCACCCGCTCGGCCGTCTCCGCCCCGGCCTCGATTTTTACTGCCTGCGCCCGCCCTTGCTTAATAAGCTTGATACACGTATCAATGGCCTGAGAATCGCTGCTTTCAAATGTACCAAAGGGGACATCCGCCACGATAAGCGACGTGCTGTTGCCACGGGCCACGGCTCGGGTATGGTACAAAAACTCCTCGAGTCTGATCTCGTTCGTATCCTCATACCCAAGCGCCACCATGGCTAAGGAGTCTCCCACAAGGGTAATATCCACATCGGCCTTTTCGGCGATTTTGGCGGTGATGTGGTCCCATGCCGTGACCACGGAAATGGGCTGCTTGGCCTGGTACCGCGTATAGATGGTACTGATTGTGTTGCGGGGTTTTACATTATAGGCAGACCACCTTGGCGGTAACGACGAGAAGAACCGGCGAAACATGGCGTCGTCTTTTCGCAGCTCATGGTATTATACGAGGTTGATGCCATCAGGTGATACAGGTCATGTGAGCAGCGTACATAAAAGGGTCATGTGATACACGTCAGGTGATAAACGTCATGTGATACATAAATACCTGATCCACCATCGATCCATTATGAATAAATCACCACCTGTTCCACCACCTGTTCCACCATCAAGAGGTCACCATCAAGAGGTCACCATATCTGTTCATCCCCTTTCAGTTTACTGCCAGAAGCTTGATATGAAGATACACAATGATACGCTGATGGACTCAATCTATACTTCAGTGTTCCATCAATTACATGAAGCCCATTAAAGTATGGGTGGTTCTAGACTTTTGTCTTTGTTCCTTGTGACTTTCAAACACTAAATTTCCGGACTATTGCACGTTGACAACGTGATATAACTTTATTTGTGGGGAGGGAGAAAAGAATGTTAACCACTCACTAGGTATATTGGTTTTCCTGCATATACGCAAATGAATCAGTCTTTTCCGGGATTTTATCAGCCATTCAGGATTTATCTTTACAATTAAAGGTTCCTGGCCATTAAGGGTCCACTCAATTTTCAATTGGGATCTGTTTCGGCTATTAAAGTTAGGTATTATACCCTCGGGCACGTGGTGTCACGTGATGTCACGTGATGTGTTTGAAAACCTATCCCGAATAGTTCCCAAACTTACTGAAGCAAGAATGCTTCTAGTACTCAAATGTTTCTTAGTCAGAATTAGGGGGGAAATGATGGGCCGGATTGGGGAGAACGACCAGAGATCCGGGGTATCACGTGACATAAATCACTACCCCGTAACTTCCTCCCCCCACACACTGGCTCCAAACTTCCTACATACAAAACTCATCTCTATTTTTGAAAACATTAAGACATTTTGAGATGGGGCTAGAATTGGTTTTTGTAGGGGGCTGAATCTTCCTAAGACAATTCTTTGTACCTGCATATAAGTCTAGCCAAATTTCTAACAGACCTGGTTAAAAATCTACATCACGTGATATGCAATGGGAATGTCCTGAAGTTTTGGCAAACCACGAATCCAAAAAAAAAAAAGGAAGAAAGAAAGAAAGAAAGAGGTTTGGATATTCCGGGGAATAATAAGTGGGGGACCTGCATATACTCACCGGAACTAGGTAATCCGGCCGCAGAAGTTGCTTTAGTCACGTGACACACGCTCCAAAAAAAAAAAGCAACCCTCCTCTACAGCAACCCCCACGCCAGATCCAAAGTTCGTACGGAAGTTTAATTCTCCTAAAAGTGGGGGAAGTTTGTTTCTGTCAAAAAAACAAAAAAAATTCTTTTTGGGGGGGGAGGATAAAATGACCTGAGTCAATAGGTCGGAACTGGATATAAGCCCCGGAACTGGTCATTTGGCCCCGGAACTGGTGATTCGGCCGCGGCACTGTCCATTCCGACTCGACCCCACCACCCACGGAACTCGCCCCACCAACAAAAAAAAACAGGTTCATCTGTTTTATTATACTTTAAGCCATTATATACAGGCAAAGTGGATGAATTCCTTTAGGGTATTTCAAAAAAAAAATTAAATTTTTATCGTATTATGACACTATGGCACTGAGGTAAGGATGTGTAGTTCCGAGGGTTCCCCGGAATACATCGTACGGTATAGTCCACTTCTATTCTTACAAAAGCATACTAAACACCTATAATATATCAATTTCATTAAAGGAATGAGCTATTTATGTTTAAAAAATTATTTGGGAATAAAAGGGTTTACTTGAGAGATTATACGTGTGTGTGTGTACCTGCATATATATAGTATTGCTCTATAGCTCATCTCCTGCATATACATGATTTGCGACTGCACAATGTCATGTCTATAAAGCAAGTCACTTCTTCCTCATGTTCAGACCACTCTTTTTCCCCAAACTCAAGAGTAAGTTCCTAACTAATCCCATTAAACCAATCAGAACTTTTAAAGCCATTACCATGCCTATCGATACTTCATTCCATATGAACCATACGTGCTTACGTATTAAAGACCCCAAAGTCAGTGTGCCCTTTTATGAGAAGCATTTTGGCATGAAGTTAGTCAACCATTTCATCATGGACGGATTCACACTCTATATGATGGGCTATGAAACCAGTACCCCCAAAAACTGGGCTGATAGACAAGGCATTTTGGAATTGTGTCATAACCATGGAGTGGAAAATGACCCCGAGTATAAATTGAACAATGGAAACGGTGAAAAGTTCAGGGGGTTCGGCCACATTTGTGTGAGTGTTGACAATATCCAAGTATGTGAAAAGACGCTTTTGGAAGATGGAGTACTGTTCAAAAAAAAGTTGAGTGATGGTAGACAGAGCAATATTGCATTTGCCTTGGACCCTAATGGGTATTGGATCGAAATCATTGAACATGGACAAGGGAAAAAAGCCAATACTTCCGAGTTGTCATCTTATAAATTTAACCATACCATGATCCGAGTTAAGGACTCCCAGAAATCATTGGATTTCTACCGGAATGTCTTGGGTATGAAATTGTTCACCAAAAAAGAACATGCTGAGGCCAAATTCGACCTCTATTTTTTGGGATATGAGCACGACCCCGATTTTAAAGAAGGTCTGATGTCTCATAGTGACCTTGCACTTCGGGAAGGAGTCATTGAATTGACCCAAAACTATGGAACTGAAAATGATGACTCATTCGAAGGGTACCATAATGGAAACTCCACAGAAAATGGGGCTCTTCAAGGGTATGGACACACGTGCGTATCATGTGATGACCCCGAGAAATTTTGTGGTGAAATTGAATCCAAATTCGGAGATTCCATCGAGTGGTCTGTGAAATATAACCAGGGTAAGATGAAGGAGCTTGCATTTATTAAAGATCCTGACCATTATTCCATTGAGATTATTAGTAACAGGATTTTTAGTGACTGGAAAAACGGGAGGCCTCCTCAGTAAGTATTAACTTACTACTGAACTATGGATACTGACTGAACACCCACTGGAACATCAACTGGAGCATATGCAACTGGAACGTATGCAACTGGAACATATGCAACTTGAACATATGCAACTGGAACATATGCTAGAGTATATCACTGCAGTTCACACATACTAAATATTTTTTTTTTTTTTGGAGAAAACTGTCCATGTCCAGTGTACTTAGACTCGTAGATAAGGAATTGTGATGTGATGTTATCAAATAGCCGTTTTTTTTTTTTTGTTGTTGTTTTTTTTGGTGAATATTTAAACTCTTGAGAAGTACTCGCCTAATTTGACTAAGTGGCTTAATAGTGGCTTGATAGTGGGTCCGCATAGTTTCAAGTTATTCACTTTATAACTGATATCAATAAAAGGATACCCATGAGTGACAAAAGAGCGTACCAACGATAAGATTATTTTGTCAAAGGGTGATGTAAGTTTTTGATGAAGAAAGTCACATTTGTAAAATAATGCTGCAAATCTAAACTGGGAGTCGCGTACTTATATACCAAGAGCTGCACGCTCGGTGGCAAATGCAGACACAAATGCTGCAAAGATGAAACAGCCAAGCAATTATGCTGGGTATATAAAGCAGCTGATTCCCCCTAGAGAATGCTCACTATTCAAGAATTACAGCCATACCTATGCCAATGAACAAACTCCCACCAACGTTGTTAGTATAGCTATAAACCGTTATGAGCAGCCGTCAACAGCAATGAACAGCCACTAAGAGTATGATTTTTAATATAACTATACTACTTCCAGTTACCTAAGCGACCCTCTGCCGACTACTTGAGTAACCTGATTCCGTCCTTTGATGACTCATCAGCTAAAAAGAGGATCTTAGTACCTGAATGTTTCACAAGAATCTAATACTATAGAAACTACACGCCTACTACTAATTCTTCTAGTGATTCCGGGGATTTTGGATTCTAGCCATTCTGACTATTCCAGTGAGCCTAGCTACTCTAGACATTATATTCAGTCAAAACTAACAGTTCTATCACTACCAATACTAGATGATAAATATTAAGGCTGATAGTATGGTGGCATTTCATAATTTAACAATAATTAGTTTGATGAGGGGAATTCAATACTAATACTAATACCCATACCAACACTACATTGATTCAATAGGGCAATAGGGCAATAGCGCAGCACCATCCCTCACCTCCACCTATACCTATGCTAACACTAATGAACTTCTCCAATACTACTACTCCAATGCTATAATACCACTAATACCAAAAATACCAAAAATACTAATACCATTACTAATACTAATACTAATCGCATATGGGTATGGTGTGAGGGGGCCACAGTCGTGTGCGCACCGGGCGCAATTTGTAAGCAGCAAGCTATAAATTGAGACCTTTTCTCCACATGTTTAACCTCCTCAAGAGATTTTTATACACCACGCCACCAGCCATGAAGCAAGAAACAATTGATTTGGTGCAATCGCTCATCAAGGAGAAGCCCATCTTCATTGCCTCCAAGACTTACTGTCCTTACTGCACCAAGACCAAGAATACCATCAATGCTATCACGCAGGAGGCCTACATCTTGGAATTGGACACCGAGGAGAACGGCTCCGAAATCCAGGAAGCTTTGTATGAGATTACTAAGCAAAGAACCGTGCCTAATGTTTTTATTGGTGGCGAACACATTGGTGGCAACTCTGATGTGCAGGCCTTGAGCTCTGGTGATAAGTTGGAGCCCAAGATCAAGGCTGCTTTGTAAGGGGTTTCAAAGGAATTGGACTCTTACTAGTTTGATCTTTTTATAGAAGTCAGAATAAGATCCAGAACCAGAACCAGAACGAACCCAGAACGAACCCAGAACGAACCCAGAACGAACTCAAAACGAACCCAGAACCCAGAACTCAGAACTCCACCAAGTTCCGTTTGAACGATCTCATCATTTCTGTTCTATGAACTGCCTGAGTTTCCTTGCCTCAGTCGTCTGTCTAAATTGACTTTTATTGACTTCCTAAGTCCGCTTTTTGTCGACTTTGTTGATTTCCTACTAGACGACTGAACGTTGGATAGGTGTCGGAGGTACTGGTTTTGGCCCTGGCTCTAAATCACTTACTATATCCAATAAACATATATTCGTATTTTATTATTTCTGTTAATTTCATATTCTACTATGGACTCCACTATACAACCCCCATTAGGGCATATTCGATTTTCTTTCCTCTCGTTTCCTGCATATGGCCGCGCAATCAATCCGGGGTATATTTCTCGCTAGTTTTACTTCAAACTCACCTCTTGTACTTGGCTGGCTCCACACACACTAGTTGATGAGGCCCAAAATGGAAGTCTTATGGCCTAAATGGGTACGTGTGCCCAAAAAGGAAGTCAGATTGCCTAAATGGGACATCTCCTGGCCCAATCCGGAATCCTCATGGCCTATTCCGGTAATGCCATCCAAAACACCCATTCTACCCCCCATTTCATACCTCAATTCATACCCCAAACCATTACAAAAAACAACTTTAACTACATCAAAAAGCGCCCGCTTTTTCTCGAGCAGCGTCTCGTTCACTACCGGAAATCCGTCGTCCGAAAATAAGTACCCCTATAAACTCCGGGTTCCTCTCCTCAAAAGCCCGTCTCATTTCGGCCACACTTCGTCACGTGTCAACCGACTTTACAATGAAGACCGCTACAGTGCAGGAGTACTTTCTATTAACGATAAGTCCGTGTTCAATTTTAATATTTTTGATGGTCATGGCGGAGACCAGTGTCTGAAGTTCTTGGAATCGGTGCTCCTGCAGACAGTCGAGGCCCGGACTGATTTGGTTTCTTCACCACAAAAACAAGATCGTCTTCTAAAGACTTATGCCAAGGATATTGGTGGTTATTGGAAACGATGGTATAAGAAAAAAGAAGAAAATGTGGCACGAATGAAAAGCCGCTCCTGCATCCAGAACCTCCTCCATTTAAGTCTTCCTCCCGATGACTTGAGTGTTCGGATCCCCATGGCTTTTCTTGCTACAGATTATGATTTTTTCCGTCAAAAAGATAATAAATCTGGGTCCACATGCACTTCTGCATTCATTGAAACTGTGTACCTGGAGAATGAGCTGCGTGCAGTCTTGGAGGAGTACTATTTCCACCGCAAAACGATTCTGAAACTTACAGTGGCACAAGTGGGAGATACTAGAGCCATTTTGGTGGATCGGATGGGTGAGGCCCACGGACTTACATCTCCGCACCATCCTTCCAACCCTAGTGAATCGGCTCGTTTGAGGAGGTACTCATCCACGTATTTTATGACGGATTCGTTTGGTGAGGAACGATTTATTTCCTTGGCCAATACTCGATCTTTCGGAGACTTGAACTTCAAAGAAATGGGTGTGACTGCAGAACCGGATGTGGCACAGTATATCATTGGAGACTCTGAGACAGTGCACAAGAAGTTGAGTGCCGGCGAAATCGAAGAGCATACGGTGGGTGGTTTGGGCGGCGATGAGTCGTTCTTGGTGCTCTGTACGGATGGAGTGACCAATGAATTGACCGATCAGGAAATCGCAGACATTATCATGGTCAACTTCAACTTAAAGGGACACCAGAAGGCTACACCGCAGTTCTGTGCCGAGGAGGTGATCAAGTTTGTGGAGTACATTGGAGGAGACGATAATGCCACTTGTTTGGTGGTGCGTTTGAATGGCTGGGGGAAGTGGCCGGTCAAGGACCGTACAGGGGCTTTGCGTCAGGAAAGGTTGAACGACTATACTCCACGAGGCCACGACTAATGACTCTACTGATTCTCCTTCTGTCTTTTCTACTCCAGTCCTTTCCAGTCCTTTCCAATGCTGTCTACTGCTGTCTATTGCTGTCTCCTTCTAGTGCTGTCTAGTGCTGTCTACTGGTTCCTACTGTCTCTACTATTAAATTCCTCGTGTGGGAATGTGTGGGTGTCGTTAGACGAGACTTTTACTCAAATGGGATCACCCCCGCTTTAGAGTGGCTCCTGGGATCTGTACTTTCCTCATCATCAATCGTTGATGTGACATCTTCTGAGTACAGTACTGAAAGCATACCTAGTGTGCCATTCTTGGGATCGAGTGGCAGTCTCTTTGTCTCTTTGTCTCTTTTAAATTGAAAGGTCTCGAAGCGTCCAAGATTGCTTTCTCCTTTCTACTGTTCAATTGCTGTCTCCTGTTTAATTGCTGTCTCCTGTTTAATTGCTGTCTCCTGTCTACTGTTAATTGCTGACTTAATTGCTTACTGCTTTATGGCTCACTGAAAACAGTAGACTCATATTCATACATCTATAAAGTATGGTGAGTATCAGCCAAGAGTAAAGCAGATAAGATGGCACCAAAAAAGAATGGGTAATTCCAGTCCATGACGTTCGTCATATAATCAGTGCTAAAATATTAATTAGCATACCCGTTCGTGAGACTATTTAGAGGATAAAAAACAGTATAGCTTAACATCAAAGCCATTTCTAGCCACATATTAATGATAATATATTAATGATAATATATTAATGAAAAGAGAAAGAAGCATTTGTGAAGGTATCAGATACATAAGCATCTGAATCGGGAGTTTCTAGAACTCATATACATATTTTAAGGCACTATGCAATCCTTACACTCAGGCCCAGTCCACGCCCAGCCTTGTCTTGTAATTGATTCCACCTCTAGTCATAGAATCCAATCATACTTTCCCTATAATAGTAAAGAGTAAAAGTACTAGTTTAAGGTGAAGTAGCGTAGTAGCAGTAGTAAGTAGTAGTAATAGTAGAGTATAGTAGAGTATAGTAGAGTATAGTAGAGTATAGTAGAGTATAGTAGAGTATAGTAGAGTATAGTAGAGTATAGTAGAGTAGTACTAGTAGAATATAGTAGAGTATAGTAGTAGCAGTAGTACTAGTAGATAGAGTACTAGTAGATAAAGTACTGCACAGATACAAGCTTATGTTTTCTGTATCTGATTTAGTGGTTATTTAAAAGACGCTATTTGTTATGTTCTTTATAACGTAAATTGCCTTAGACTTGTATTCGTTGATGGTTCCTCAAAGAGAGGAACCGCACTGGCTTATATAACTTTGAGAGAAACGTGTGACCGAAAACCTCTCCACCAGAACAATGGGGAGCATTATTCTGGAATGTTCGAAGGAAGTCTCTGACTCACGAGTTGTCATAATGGTCAAATGCCTTATCACGGCATTTGTAATAGACAATGACAGAATCGGACATCGTAGGCGCCATATTGTATCAATAGGTAGTGTTCTACCTATTGTGGATCTAACACTAACAATATAAATAAGTTATATAGGAATAAAAGAGAATTGGAACAACTACTAGTTCCCCAGGCCATAAGTAGTCTAAATGACGAAGCGGGGGTTAATTTATCCCCTTTGCATATAATAAACCTAGATATTTTAAACCTAACTAAAAATTTAGAGATTACAAGTTTTTACTGAAGGTACTAGTAGAGTGACTAGTTAAGAGTACTAGTAGATAAAAGTACTAGTAGATAAAAGTACTAGTAGACATAAGTACTAGTAGATAAAAGTACTAGTAGATAAAAGTACTAGTGGTGGCAACAGTAGTACTAGTTAAAAGCAGTGCTATAGTAGTGCTATAGTAGAGCATTGGTAGTAAATTAATGACTACAGAATGGCAGGCTAGAGTAGGATATAGTAGTAGTAGTAGTAGTAGTAGTAGTAGTAGTAGTAGTAGTAGTAGTAGTAGTACAGTCGAGTAGATGAGAGTACTAGTACTTAAGAGTAGTACTACTACTAGTAGAGTATAGTGGTAGTTGAGAGTACTAGTAGTATCACAGAGTACTAGTCTTAGTATTACTAGTTTTTCTGTCATTAAGTTTAACATTATGATTAGGTTTAACAATAATAGGATTTGTAAATCATGGTTTGGGTTTCTTTTCATTATTTGTACCAATAGGTGCACCATTAACTTATTAGCTAAGGAACTTATTATTAATAATATTGTCTCTGTAGCTATTACATAAGCTAATGATAAATTAATTGATGATGATTTTCTTGTGATATATTTTCTTTCATTGTTCTACTTTATATTTCATCAATTTGCTTTAATGAATCTAGCATTAAGTATAGGTTTAACTGCACATAATTAGATGAGTGATAATGATATCAGTGATAATGATATGAGTAATAATTATATGTGTGATAATTAGATGAGTGATAATGATATGAATAATAATTAGATGAGCAATAATTAGATGAGTAATAATTAGATGAGCAATAATTAGATGAGTGATAATGATATGAGTAATAATTAGATGAGTAATCATTAGATGAGTAATCATTATATGAGTAATAATTTATGTATAATATTTAGTAGTAGTAAAGGGTACTAGTAGTAAAGTTTATGAGTCCGAAAGTAGTAATAAGTGGTAGTAGTAACTAACAATACCTAGCACTTAGAAGCATACTCTGTCCAATCCCAACAGTGGTCAGTCATTCATTGTACAAGGTTTTATGATGACAATCCTCACCATTATCGGATAGAAGGTTTTTCGAGACGTCGTTTTCCTCCTTAGTAGGGTACTATTAGCAGTAGTCAAGAGTAGTAGTGGTAGTACTAGTACTAGTAAATGAGTGTAGTAGTAGATAAGAATAGCAGTAGAGTATAGTAGTAGTAGTTCTGGTAGATAAGAGTACTAGTACTAGTTTATGGTAAAGCCGCGGACTGGCGTAGTAGAGTAGTACTAATTAGTACTATAGTGGAGTAGTAGTACAGTAGTAAAGTAGAGGAATAGTACAGTAGAGGAGTAGTACAGTAGAGGAGTAGTACAGTAGAGGAGTAGTACAGTAGAGGAGTAGTACCAGTAGTAGTTCGGCGTATTAGTACTAGTACTAGACCAGTCGTACTAGTATTACTAGTGGATAAGAGAACTAGTAAATGAGAGTAGTATTAGTTCTAGTACTACTATAGTAGAGCAGTAGATCATTAGTAATAAATCAATGAGAATGGTTGCAGATTAGAGAAGAATATACTATTAAAGTAGCAGTAGTCATACAGTAGTAAATTAGTACTAGTACTAGTAGTACTTAAGAGCAGTACTTAAGAGTAGTACTACTAGAATAGACGGGTGTTAGATTCTTGTTGTTACGTCAGGTATTCTGTATATTATGTTTTTTGTTAATGATTCATTAGAAGGAGGAATCTGAACTGATCCTGACACCCATACAACCTTGTACAATAAAGGTGGGGGTGTGGTAAAGTGGGATGGCTCTTGTTAAGATTAGACAGCGTTGGCTCAAAATACTGTAATAGGTAGAGCACTACCGAAAGTGGTTACAACAATACACTACTCTATAGTATGGAACTTTATACTTTAAATCATAGTAGAAAAATACTCAGTCCTATACTCTACTCTACTCTACTATATACCATTCTATTCTATACTACTTATTACTTACTACTGACTACTGACTACTGAATACTGACTACTTACTACTTACTACTTACTACTGACTACTGACTACTGACTACTTACTACTTACTACTTACTACTTACTACTTACTACTTACTACTTACTACTTACTACTTACTACTTACTACTGACTACTTACTACTGACTACTTACTACTGACTACTCACCACTTACTTATACTAATATAGGTCATAATCTATAGTAAATACCTGTATATTTTGTTAGATTATAGAGTGATGCTTCATACCACTTTATTGTAAAGTATCAAGTTAGCATTTTTCATGACTCTTAAAATGACCACAGTTAGGATTATACATCTTAGGCTTAAAATACTGAAATACGTAGATCACTACCGAAGGTGGATCGAACAAGTAGTAGTATTGGAGTGTGCCAGAGTATAGTTGCAGTAGTCGTAGTACTAGTAGGGTATAGTAGTAAATGAGAGTAGTAGAGTAGTACTATAGTAACACTATGTTAGTACTATATTAGAGCAGTAGTGAATAAGTGGTCGAGTAGTACTAGTACTAGTAGAGTAGTAGTACTAGTACTAGTAGAGTAGTAGTACTAGTACTAGTAGAGTAGTAGTACTAGTACTAGTAGTAGAGTATAGTGGCAGTTAAGAGTAGTAGAGTATAGTGGTAGTTAAGAGTAGTCCTAGTTAAGACAGTAGAGCAGTAATAGTAAATTGATGACTACAGAATGGTGGCGGACTAGCTTAAAATATAGTAGTAGAGTAAAGTAGCAGAAGTAATAAAGAGTAGTACTAGTAGTAGTTAAGCGTAGTTAAGAGTAGTACATAAGCTCAGTATTAGTGCTGGTAGACTATAGTACTATTAGAGTTGAGTAATAGTAATACAGTAGAGGAGTAGTTAAGAGTAGAGTATAGTAGTTAAGAGTATAGTCGTAGAAGTATTAAATGAGAGTGGTACTACCAGTAGCTAAGAGTAGTACTAGTAGATAAGAGTATATGAGAGTATAGTAGCAGTAGTGGTAGTAGAGTATAGTAGTACTAGTACTAGTAGATTATAGTAGTAGATAAGAGTTGTACCAGTAGTAGTAGTAGATAAGAGTTGTACCAGTAGTAGTAGTACTTAATGAGAGTACTATCTAAGAGTACTAGTTCAAGTAGTTAAGAGTAGTGCCAGTAGATAAAAGTAGTTCTAGTAGATAAAAGTTCCTGATTACGCCAGAGACTATTTGGTTCCTTATTTCCAAATTACCAAGACGATTCTAAGACCTATAAGGTTTTCAGGAGAGTCTGAACACCAATGGGAGGACTATGCAGAGCTTCAAGGAGCATATGTCTTACAACTGAGGCGGGACCTCGTTCAGAGTGTTCAAGAACCTTATAAAGGCACTTCTCCGCGATATAGAGAACGTTTCTTTAACAACTCTCTTTTTAAGAGTCGAAGCAAGCAAACAAAGGTTTCTTATAATCATTTAGTGACCAGTGCTACCATCAAAGACCTTGCTGGGACACGAGACTGGCCAAGATATTGGATGAAGTTCAAGAAAACAACGTGGACTCATCATCCTTATGACTATGTACAATTATTTCATCTTGGAAATGATCTCCAACACATTTTCCCAACTTCTAATTGTCCTCTTTGTGGAATTCCTTATTCTACATCAATCTTGGACAAGGTTCGACACATTTACTTTGAATGTTCCATTGCTGCAATGATTTGTGAGGAATGTGAGATGACAGGTGCTCCCTCAATTCAATACGCTGTTGGAAACCCTGAAACTGATTTCAAAAAGCTTGATCTCTATTACTACTATATCAAGACTCTTATCACTTATCGGAAACCAACTAAAAGGAAAATTGATATTGAATCTCCTGATGCATTGACCCCATTGACGCCTGATTTAACGCGCAAGAATATTTCTTATTTCAAGCCGTTTTATCGACGACGCTTTTAACTTCTTTCCATTGAAAAGCGTTTATAGACGGAGGTCTCAAAACTCACTGCCCAAACTTTGAATTCTCTAATCACTTCGGTGAACTCTCTCGGAGTTTTTCCACTTCATTCGTGAAGTTTTCTCCGAAAATCCATTTATAGACTTGTAGCCTATGAATAAACGTATATATATGTAGTACTAGTATATATATGTAGTACTAGTAGATAAAAGTAGCTAAGAGTAGATAAAAGTAGTTAAGAGTAGATAAGAGTAGTACTAGTAGATAAAAGTAGTACTAGTACATAAGAGTAGTACTAGTAGATAAAAGTAGCACTAGTAGTTAAGAGTAGTACTAGTAGTTAAGAGTAGTACTAGTAGTGGTATTCTGGAAGTTGGGGACAATACTTTGTTACTAAGATGAACCAGACCAATAAGTCTTTGTCATGGATATAGATAATTCTATATTCAACCTATAACTTCTCGTCTATTCTATACAAGTCGTATTGACTTGGTACTATGGTGGTAGTGGTCCCATTTTCATGGTCCTAAATTACTGATACTACATAAATGGTCCTCTTCGGGAAACTAAGCTATCACTATGTATTAAGTCTATGTCAATGAGTACAAATCAATGAGTACGAGTCAATGAGTACGAGTCAATGAGTACGAGTCAATGAGTACGAGTCAATGAGTACGAGTCAATGAGTACGAGTCAATGAGTACGAGTCAATGAGTACGAGTCAATGAGTACGAGTCAATGAGTACGAGTCAATGAGTACGAGTCAATGAGTACGAGTCAATGAGTACGAGTCAATGAGTACGAGTCAATGAGTACGAGTCAATGAGTACGAGTCAATGAGTACGAGTCAATGAGTACGAGTCAATGAGTACGAGTCAATGAGTACGAGTCAATGAGTACGAGTCAATGAGTACGAGTCAATGAGTACGAGTCAATGAGTACGAGTCAATGAGTACGAGTCAATGAGTACGAGTCAATGAGTACGAGTCAATGAGTACGAGTCAATGAGTACGAGTCAATGAGTACGAGTCAATGAGTACGAGTCAATGAGTACGAGTCAATGAGTACGAGTCAATGAGTACGAGTCAATGAGTACGAGTCAATGAGTACGAGTCAATGAGTACGAGTCAATGAGTACGAGTCAATGAGTACGAGTCAATGAGTACGAGTCAATGAGTACGAGTCAATGAGTACGAGTCAATGAGTACGAGTCAATGAGTACGAGTCAATGAGTACGAGTCAATGAGTACGAGTCAATGAGTACGAGTCAATGAGTACGAGTCAATGAGTACGAGTCAATGAGTACGAGTCAATGAGTACGAGTCAATGAGTACGAGTCAATGAGTACGAGTCAATGAGTACGAGTCAATGAGTACTGTTATTCACTACTACCTGAAGTCTACTTGGTGTGTACTGCTTCTCTGTACTCTTGGTGGCCCAGTGTGACAAGTAGAGTTGGATTAGACTGTTTTTTGACTACACTGATCCATGTATTGATATCCTCATTGGTATTCGAATTGATATTCAAGCTCTCTGCTTTTATGGATTATATACAGCGTGTCTCATATGACTGATGTTCATAGACTTCATGTCACTATCTCCTGACTCTTCACGTCACCATGTCATCATTTCCGACTCTTTATGTCTTCATGCTGACTCTTTAAGTCTTCATGCTGACTCTTTAAGTCTTCATGCTGACTCTTTGTGTCACCATTTCCGACTCTTTATGTCTTCATGCCGACTCATTTCTGTGACTTCTTTGACTAGTTCTTGGAGAACTTATAAGTAAATCTCTTTCTTGTAGGAGCAAACTCACCCAATTTGCTGCCCACCATTTCATCGGAAATCTCGAGCTCCACATACTCCTTTCCGTTGTGCACCTGGAACTTCAAGCCCACGAACTGCGGGAGAATCGTACAACTTCTGGCGTTGGTACGGATCGCCGTTCCCGTCTTCATGGCCTCGGCTATGGGGAGAGGCACCACGTGTGGGCCCTTCCACACTGACCTTCCTTTCATAAGATTGAATGCTGCCCTCATGTTGGAGATTGTTGTGTGAGATCTGGGTCTTTTTTCGCTTTCAACGTGAGACTCACCTTTCGAGGCGCGCACGTGATCGCGGGTTCTTGAAAAACTGCCCTGATGCTCATCTCTCACCATGTTTGCCCAACGCTTTGATCCTGATGCCCCGGTCGTGAAGCCTGTGGCCAAGAAATTGGTTCCTCGGAAGAGAAATTTGGAAGAGCCTGTTTTGGATTTGGACTCAAAAAAGGCCTCGCTTCTGAGTCTGAGTCTGGACCTGGACCTGAGTCTGGACCTGGACCTGAGTCTGGACAGTGACAGTCCGAGTCTGGATCTGAGCCTGAGTCTGAGTCTGGAAAATGACAGTGACAGTCTGAGCCTGACTCTGAAGCTGGATCTGGACAGTGGCCTGGATAGTGAACTGGATAGTGAGGATGGAGCAGAGAAAGACACTAATGCCGACTCCAAGACCCTAAATCCAAGCAGCCCCAAACCTCAAGAAGGGTCGCTCTCACATTCTCTGGATCCTCTTCCCCTGGATCTGGAAAACCTTGATCAGAGCCATTTATCCAAACATGCTAGTATTCTCCGAAAATTCAATTCGTCTGCAGCAAATCAGAACGACGAAGCAGACTCCGAATCTGAGGCTCTGGATCATGAGCTCCATGACTTGGGCCCCATTCCTCAACCAGAACTTCCGTCGGACCCCAATCTTGAATCCAACAAATTGCATCAGCAGAACCTCGATTGGCTTGCTGAGCCAGAATATGCACTCCCCGAGGATCTGAAACCCTTTTCCGAATTTCCCTTGCTGCCCAAAATGCTAGAGAACTTGCAATCGTTTGGTTTCTCCAGTGCATTTTCCGTCCAAATCGCCGTATGGAACCATCTCCTAAAAGATATTCAAATAAACAAGCTTGCACCCGATTTCCAGGGCGACTTGTTGGTCAACGCATCAACCGGTAGTGGAAAAACCCTTGCATATGCCGTACCCATCATAGAAGCATTGAAAGACCGTATTGTGCCCCGTCTTCGGGCCATTATCTTGGTGCCCACCAAGCCTTTGGTCATGCAAGTGGCAGCCACGCTCCGTAGTTTGGCAAGTGGCTTTGATTTGCGAGTGACTGGACTTGGAAATGAATCCATCAAAGAAGAATCCGCTCGTTTTTCGGCTCATTCACCAGATATTGCTGTGGCCACTCCCGGTCGTTTGGTCGAACACATTCTTTCTGGTTCACTCTCAATGGAGGCATTGAGATTTTTGGTGGTTGATGAGGCCGATCGGTTGCTCAACCAACTGTTCCAGAATTGGTGTGAGGTGGTTGTGCTGAGCATTGAACGGTGTCACAGTGAAGGAAAAATCGTTGCCAATACCTGGAAGTTGCAGCCACAAAAGATGGTGTTCTCGGCCACATTGACCACGGATGCAGGAAAGTTATCCCTCTTAAAGTTCCACAAGCCACGCTTGGTCATTGTCAATCTGTCGAGACAATTGGTCAACGAGATGTTCTCTGTTCCTGCGGGCTTGAGCGAGTGGAAGATGTTTTTTTCGCTGTCCAAATCGGCACTCAAACCGTTATTGCTTGCCAAATTCTTATTGGAGTACCAAAAGACAGCCAATGTGCTTATCTTTGCCAAATCCAACGATGCCACTCTTCGGCTCTGTTATATTCTCAACGAGCTCTTTAAGGCATTGCAACCATCGGCCAGCATCCATGTTGCTTACATCAACTCCACCAATAATGTGACCTCCACGCGAAACAAGCTCTTAGGCCAGTTCCAAGAGGGCAAGATCAACATCTTGATTGCCACGGACTTGATTGCCAGAGGTATAGATTTGTTGTCCATCAACACGGTGGTTAACTATGACCTTCCCAACTCGTCCCGTGAGTACGTGCATAGAGTGGGCCGTACTGCACGTGCCAACCAATCGGGTGATGCCTATACGCTTTGCTTTGGCCAGGGTGAGACCAAGTGGTTTTCTTCTCTTCTAGACGATATCTCGAGGCCGGGCTCGATCCAGGATGTGAGCGTTACCCCTGTTCTGGACGAAGAAAAACTGCACTATGATGAAGTCATGGCCAGTTTCCTTCAATCCATGAAAGCTCTGCATAAATAGACCTGCATAACATAATCATTATATAGACACATAGTATCTTTGTACCGTGGACTGACTGTAAGTAACTCATCCTTCGAGGTAGTAAAACCTTATGGAAATGTGGTGAATCCATATTTGTTACCCCCCTTTTCTGGTCTCCTTTTCTGGTCTCCTTTCCTTAGCCATAATTCACAGTCCTTCATTAAATCATCGTCACCAATGGCTGTAAACAAGTCAATATTTCAGAAGCAATTGGCTGTAAATAAGTCAATGTTCAAGAAGTAATTGGCGGTAAATAAGTCAATGTTCAAGAAGTATTTGGCTGTAAATATATAATCACAGTGGGAGTGTACCGTAATCAATTTCGAACCTTAGTCCTCCCCTGAAACAAAACCCCTATGTATTTAAATCCCTATGTTAAAATCCCTTTATTTGAATCTACCCTATAAAAAAACTAAGAGATATGATTCTGCGGGAACTCGCCCTTTTATATACTGGGAATTGTTGGCTGCATAATTCTTGGTTGCCTAGCTGTGGTCGTATGCGGCTCTTGCGTGAGGGGAGTTGCTCAAGCATCTAGGGTTTGCAGCCGAGGCAACGGATACTGCGCTGCGACACCTGACGCATCAACCTTGTTTCAGGTTTACGAAAGGGGAGGGGGGGGGGGGGGGGGGGGGGGGGGGGGGGGGGGGTTAATATAAATAGACCCCTTTCCCCCCGTGCTCCGTATACAAAAAAATATATTTTTTGATCTACTCATGCTGCCTTTATTATCGAATACACAGATTCATTAACAAGACACCTCGACAAGACAAAAGGGCATTATAGAGGAATGGGATATGAGCATCAAACATCATTTATAAGTTAAGAATTGATGACTATGAATTGATAATGGTTTGGGTGGGTATGTATTCTCGAATTGTGGTGGCAACGACGTACATGTATCTATTGAACCCTCAAAATGATATACACTGGGACTACTTCGTTGGGGTTCCTAATTAGACAATGAAATGATAATATAGGTACTAACCAAAACACAGTCACTATGCAAACTACAGCTTGCTGTTAAATGGAGAATAGTTGCAAACAGGTAGGGTTGTATTCCTAAGATCAAATAAGGTCTTTGGTAGGAATGTGGTCTTTGGCAGGAAAACATATATGGCAAAGGTATCACAGGTACATCAACTAAAGTCAGCCTTACTCTTCATTGATTACATAGATGGGAAGAGCTATGAAGGTAGCTTGTTTCAAAGTATCTGAATATACAGAAAATCAACACATGGTCATGAATGAGATTCACAGACAGGCGGATAATTGATTAACATGCATATTCATGTTGGAAAATAGCACCGAATAAGCGCGCGCACGGCGCTCTGGGCTTGCAGGGCTCGCCGCTACTAGTGTCAGGACAACCAAGGGTCAGTGAAGGCCGACTCCCATTTATATAATGAGGCCTTCGCTACCCCAATTACTTAGTCAACAAATCGAATATCTCTGACTAGGGAGCCATACCAAGATGCCTCCTAGATCCAGACCCACCAGACCTCCTCGTACTGACTCTGAGACTCCTCCTATGTCTGAAGTAAACACTTCCCCCAAAGTATTTACTTACCTTGATGAGGCAATGAGATCCTTGACCTATAAACAGAAGGGATCTCTGGACATTACACCATGGTTACTCTACGGGCCACCTGATTCCCCAGCATACATAGCTGAGCTGGAGTTAAAGACTTTACAATTCATGTGACTGCATCTTAGCTGAGCAGATGAAATTGTGTTTAGCCATTGATATGCATAGTCATCCAAGATTCTTAGTCGCCAAGCGGAAATAGGGGCCGGCCGCAAGACAAGGGATATAAACAAAAAGCAACGACGTGGTTCTTATGAGATAATAAGGAATCAGCTCAGTCTGAGAACAGGAGATTTAGGGATTGCTTGGCACTGTTCAGATACACATAAGAAAATGAGTGACTGAGATGATTATTGAAGTTCCACAATTCAGTGATGTTATTGGTTCCAGTTTATGCGGAGGTGTATTGTTTTCGCCACAACAACAGCCTATTGTGGAATCTACAGGAACCGCGAGGTACGGGTCCCTATGTGGACTGGCCTTAGAAACAGCCCGCCGATAAAAAGGGGGAGAATTAGGGACGATATTTAAAACCCTATTCTTTTTATCCAGTTGGGTTAAAAAAAAAATATTGTCTTAAACATCGAACAAGAGTGAATGCGTGTGGGCAATATCATAACACTGGTAGTAGTTTGCGTGGTGCAAGTCAGTGCACAGGCAGACGAATTTCAGCTAGCAATTGAACATCTCCAAGGGACTGGGGTGACATCTGAAGGGTTGGATGCGGAAAGTGTCATATTGACATATTATGGCGGATCAGTCTACAAGATCGACGACGGGTATTACTACGCTATATGTCACGAAGGCAGCTACGTGCAGTTGTGGCGGAACATCACTGATGACGATGACATGGAAGTAGACGTGTTTAGCTTAGAAGAAGCAATAGCGATTGAACGGGATGAGGTCAGTGAACTAACTGAGGATGTCCGAGCAGAGATCCTAGATGCTTATGGCAAACTAAGAAGAACACCCCTGTACTATTTCATGTGAACGAATCTCCTGGCAAACTTTAAAGGAAATTTGTTAGGAAGCGAATTCCAATTCAGATACTGAAAGCTAAGGTATTATCCCGGTCGGGTTACACTTACATATTACAGATGTTTTATATTTGTGTAGAATTATATACACCCAGTATATACGCTCAGTATATACACCCAGTGTGAATAACATCAAAGTTTTCTTTCCTTTGCATTATTGGGAGCTACATTCATATCAGGTTCAATATAAGCATGATACACTTAAGAATGTAAGTAAGACACGTTTAATTTATAGTAGATTGCTTTGGTATATACTCACAAAAATACAACCTCAAAAAAGCCTGGTTAGCTCAATCGGTAGAGCATTTGACTCTTAAACTTCATAAGGTCAATCAAAAGGTTGCGGGTTCGAGCCCCGCATCGGGCTTTCTTTTTTAATTTCAAATGAAGTTTTGTTTTGGTTTTTTTTTTTTTGTTTATTTCTAATTCTTTTTTTTATTAATCGTAGATTGATTTATTATACGTTGCGCCAAATATGGCAAGAATCCCCAACGGTCTTTCTTGTTGCCATAAGCACACTATGCGGGTTTTACACAGGCCACCATACAATCTACGGGTGACATCACTAATCTGAGAGAAGTCCAGATTTCTCGGGAGAAAAAGGGCAAAATGGTCAGCAAAACGAGCCAAACTCTCACATAACAGTAGCAAGTCAAGAGGCAGCATTTGATAAAGATTGAAAGTGGGGATTTTCTTGTATGCCGGACCGCCCCAAGGAGGAGAAGAAAATGCAAAGTCAAATTTCCCCGAACCCAGAGGTACCCAATCGGAATTGGTGGATAATTCCTTCCAATCACCAGTGATGAAAGATGAGTTCTCACTCACTCCATACACCAAACAATTCTGTTGCGCGCACGTGATATTATTTGCATTCACATCAACTCCAACCACTGACTCAAAGTACTGGGCAAATTGAATAGTATTCCCTCCTCCTCCACAGCACACATCAAGAACACTTTTACATTCAGGAAGCAATTTCTTAATGATTTTAGCCACTACGCGTGCGGTAGTCTCGGAAGTCACCGAGTACCAGAGCTCAGACGTCATATACACACCTTCATCGAATTTGGAGAAGAGATCGTAGCGTTTTGCCCAGTATTTTTTGCAGTTTTGAGGGAGTGTGGCGTATGAGTGCATGAAGAGCTCATCCTCGGGTTCCACCTCGAAGTCTGAGATTGAGTCGGAGATTGAGTCCGACATTGTATGGATGAGTTGGTAGAAGTGTATGGTGAAATAGAAGTGTGATGAGATGATGAGAAGTACAGTCTACCCCCGGAACTAGGCGGGGGGTCGGGGGTCGGAAGTCGGAAGTCGGGGAGGCACCCGCACACACCCGTACACCAGGATACCTCAGTAGAAAAAAAGGGGTCAATGTGAATGGGACTTTTTTCTGATTTTCAAAGTTAAAAAAGGTCGTTTTGAGTTCCTGGAATTCCGGTAAGTTTCTTATGATGTTTTTCGAATCGAGGCAACTATTGTGGCGGGAGTTAGAGGTGTTCACTTATGAGAGTTCCGGTCCTCCCGCGCACTTCCGAGGGTTGCAGCCATTCACCACTAAACCCACAAAATATAGCACCAAAGCTACTAAAGCAAACCACCAAACCCACAAAAAATAGCACCAAAGCTACTAAAGTAAACCACCAAATTATTATCAATACTTTTAAAGACCTTGACTTTAATTCCCTTTCGAAAATATTTGTCAGATCCGCCATACGTAGTGTGAATCTACCTATGGAGGTATTATAAGTCTCTCTGCCGGATCCTAACAAGGGCTATTGGAAACACAGTATCAAGGCGATTCAGCCATTGCAAAGATGGCCCGTTTTCGAAGATGACAGAACAATCATCACCATTGTTCTGGTAAAGTGTTTTTCAGTGACACGTTTCTCTTGAAGTGTTATATAAATCGCACTGATTCCTCTTTCTGAGGAATCTTCAACGAACAGCATAGATAGCTTAGTACAAAACATTTCAACAAGAATCTAACAATATTAGTAGAGTTGCCAATTGTCTTTTTGGTATAAACACCTCGTTTGTTATTGACTACTTATGGGTTGGAGTAATACACGGACTGTAGTAATATATATATGTATAGAAAACATGTATGAATGTGAGGGGAGTACGTATGAATTTATGCCATAAAAATATGGGTGCTGTTAGATCCACTATAGGTAGTGTACTACCTATAGTTACAATATGGAGCCTACGATGTCTGATTCTAGTCGTGTCTAGTACAAATGCCGTGACGGCATTTGATTGTTGTAAGGACATCATGAAACCAAGGCCCTCTTTCGAACATTCCAGAACATTGCTTCCCATTGTTCTGGTGGAGAGTTTTTCGATGCCACGTTTCTCTCAAAGTTATATAAACCACTGCGGTTCCTCTCTCGAGGAACCATCAACGAATAGAAGAGTTTAAGACAACAAACGTTATAAAGAACGTAACTTGGAGGTCGTATCCAACCGTTTTGCCTTCTCTTACACTGAGGTCTTAGCAGCACTCTTGAGTGCCGGTCGTGCAGCACGCACTATTTTTGTCGCTTCGC
>NLAW01001525.1:0-26349 GCA_002370915.1 Metschnikowia lochheadii | reverse complement strand
AATGTTCGAAAGAGGTCATCTATGCACGAAGTGCTCTGATGGCCAGACGCCGTATCACTATTGTACCAATCGGACTGAGAGGCTTCAAAATACCTTCATAGGCAGGGCCCTGCCTATGGTGGATCTAACATATATATATATATATATATATGTTTATATGTTTAAATGCATTACACCCTATATAAAGTCATATTCTAAATTTACCCATTGTGAAGAGGAAGTGAGGGTGTAACCAATGACCATATTGATACGCTGAGACTTGCACCCCCCAAGTCGCACCACATCCAGCTCAAAAATAGTAACTTATAAGTAGTGACTAAAAAGTAATGACCTCCAACAATTACTGAGAACTACTACTGGCCCATGAAGAGTGTATATAAGAATTACATCATTTCAACACAATTATCAGAAAATCATACCACTTTCCCCATATTTCCCCTCTACTGATATCCTATGAGAGAATCTAATGGCTGGTCCATGTCAAAGTGCGAACCAATATAAAAAAACGTTCGGGGAGACCGACGATGCCTCTACAACGCGACTCTACGATGCGACTCTGCGGTGCGACTCTACGGTGCGAGCATCGACAGTGTGTCTAGTCAGCCCACCATGTGAATACTAAGTCTTTGAGTTCACTTGTCACTGTACTGTGATTCTCTTTAATCTCTTATTTATTGTGAATTTCCTTTACAAACTTCTATTGTGTCTTATTGTATCTTTGGGGTATCTTTCTTGTGTCTATTTTTAACCCTGCGTACTCCTCTTGCATGGAGGGGTGTACGGGAGACTAAGAGGAAGTGTGAACAATAGATAAACAGTCATCCAGTATCTGGGGAAAAACAAAGGGATTCTGTTATCTGAGATATCCGGCTCCCCACGTGGCTGCATAATACGAACCAACACCCCAGCTTTTTTTTTCTTTGAACCAAGTATTTTTCATATCAAGTATACTTATTGTGAAGCGTATCTTGAAGAGACATTAGTCACTTAAGAGGGTAAGAGTGGTGGGTGCGACTATTGTGGAGTGTTCACTATGGGAGTTTTTTCTTTTCGCACGTGGAAAATGCTGGGAACACATGTATATTTCGTGCGCTCCAAGTCTGTATACACCACCTAATCATTTCATTACTACAAACCTTACTCGGGACCAATGCAGACAATGCAAACAATTGGTTAACCCAATTTGATAATCCCAATTTGGACAATGATGGATTAGCCCAGCTAAATTAGATAATAGAATATGCATAACCGAGATTAGATAACAGAACTAGACAATCAATCTAAGATAAATACAACTCTTCAGATTATCAGAAAGATCAAGGCAAAAGCGGATAGAAGTCTACAATTCACTTATTCCAATTTTCATTCTAATTCTTATTTTAATTCCTATGTATTCCCCAAGTAAATCTATGTATTCCCTAGGTTAATCTATGTACATGGACGTATATTATACAAAAAACAAAAAAAAAAACAATCTAGATATCCTGGAACTACCGTAATTACCTGCCCCAACATACTCTGCAGATAAATCCATCCCCTCTTTTCTTTGAAGTGGGGCTGCAAAGCTTTCGCGAAATAAAGCTGGGTATTGTTTAGGCTTAGGTGCGAACAGTTCATGCGACCACTTTATGCGAGTAATTAATGCAAGTCATTAATGCAATCAATTTATGATATGACAAGTCACTTGCGCACTTAGTTCCCCACTTAAGAGCCTCTAATTAAATGCATAGAATGTTTTAAGTGTGCATTGGCGAGAGTTACATACACGACTTCAAGTCCCAATATCAGTCATTGCTGGCTACACTATTTAGACTGGAACAGTAGTACACCCAGAGTCAAATAAACTTTACACCTAATAAATTGAAAGGTAAACATGGAACAAATTTAAACATTAAGAAAGCCATTCCAGACAAAAAAAAGATCAAACCACTACTTTTTCTGTTTCTAGCTCTCGTATTATTCTTCACTCACCGTTCTTTGGGGTTGTGGGTTGTGGGGCTATTATCTCGATGAAACCTCATTTCCTACAATACAGAACAATGGCTTGACTACTATAGGCTTTCCAGAATCATAAACACCGAAAAATCTATAAAAAGCCAGATATCCCACTCTTTTCCATTTTGTTTCATCATTATTCAATCATCAATATGAAGTTTTCTCTTTTCACTCTTGCTCTTATCCCTGCTGCTTTCGCCGCACCCACCGTAGTTGACTCTGACGAAGCCAAATTGGATGCTGCAATCAACGTCGCTTCCACCTTGACCAACAAATTAATCAGCAGCCTTGACCAAATGGCTAAGTTGAAGGGCTTGACTTTGGAAGATTACGTCAAAATTCCAACCAAAGTGGAACCTCCCCAGTACCAAAAGAGAGAAGAAACTGTCTGGGATATTTTGGAAAAGACTGTTAAGACTGCTGTCGAGATGGCTGCGCTGGGAATTGAGGATTTTTTGTAATCGAGGTCGACGGGCCATGGTTATTGCCTTGAGTGGCAGCAAGTAGTACTAATTTTAGTTTTATTGTCAATACATGTTTGTTATCTTAACTGATGGTTTTGAATGACTCGTGAATAGTAGTAAGGGGGAGGAGGGGGAGAGGTAAACACTGTACCACTGTATATATAAGTTTACTAGTAGACTATGGTTATATTCTTGGCGAGCTTACCTAATTTTTTGTTCTTTTCTTGTTCTTTAATGGGTCCTCTTAGTGAAAGCCAGAATAACGTATACATATTTGGCCATATAGAAGTATAGACAGTACCACGGTTTGTCTCACCTACCAAAAACCTTTTTGATATATACAAATACATATATATATGTATGTATACTCCTGTTGGTTTGCTAAGTCTCCCTTAAACTTTCAACTCTAAAAATTAGTCCACGCATTTCTATTCTTATGGTACTATTTTAAAACTGTTGTATTATGCATTCCGTAAGTAACTAGCGTAAAGACCCCGGCTTATTATTATTTCACCCGACAATACCCTATCCAGTTTTCTTCAAGAGAGAGATGAGTCACATATTGAACTTCTTTCAAGGAGTGACTATCCGTGTCAAGAATTACGCTATAGTTCCATTACTTGAATTATGTGCGAATACACTCCGGTTGGTCTATGCTAGTATACCCTTCCACCTATATAATTGAGCAAATCAATAGAGATATAAAATCCTTGAATATAAAAGGTCCACACCCAAAAAGATCCTTCTAGAGATTCCCTTTCCCTTCTGTTAATAGTAAGGCTTCTCTGCCTCCACTGATGGTTAAGTGAGCGGGCTCATAACGCAATGCGGAATTTTAATTTCCCCCAACTGACTCTGAAAAAAAAAATGAAAAAAAAAAAACCACGCTATTTCACATAAAAGCTACTCCCGATCCATTCTGAGTGCGCACAGGACATCAACCCAGATCAAGCTATTAATATCCCAATTCTAGACTCCAGACTCCAGACTCCAAACAACTCAAATTTTTGATTTCCGAAATTTAAATCCTAAAATCAAAAACACTCTAGAATTGAATCAGTGTTCCAAATATTTGGTGGGAATTATGTGGAATTCAAATCGTAGAGTATACCAGATATGCAAGTCACCTACGCAAAAGTCACCTATTTTAAAAATGCATTTGAATTGAAAACAACGGCTTAGTCTAATTTGCGTGACTGGGTTTGCAAATTGGTCAGAGAATTGGTCTCATTAAGAGAGTTGGGTGCATGATTCCTATACGTGGCGTATTCACCGTGCATTTATCGAAGGTCCATGAAGTCACACCCTATGGCCAAACGGAGACCCGGACCGGGATTCAAAATGCATACTTTCTTTCTTCTTTTCGAAAGGTATTTAAATAGTTCTGAGGTTTGCCTTGTGTACTTTCTTTCTTTCTTTCTTTTTTTTTCTTCTTCAAATCCTGAAATGTTACCAAACTACTTCTTTGTTTTGTCTTTGGTGAGATTGGCCTTAGCTGCGCTCATGTCTCCATTCAATGACCAGGCCATGGATAACCCGGGCACTTTGCAGTTGGACTTTAATGTTTTCTATGGAGATACCCTTGAACACGCCACTCCATATCTCTCGCCAAAAATTGTCAAGTGAGGAGATGGGTACCTTCCTGCCGGCATGTCCAACCCAAGTACCTTCTACGTCACCGAGATTTTCGTTGGATCCAACCGGGACCGAAACTTGGTTGTCCTCGATACAGGCTCTTCGGATTTATGGCTCATGGACAGCCACGTTCGCTGTAAAGACGCGACTATTCGAAAGAATTTGAAGAAATCCGGTCCTACGATAAAAAATAAAACTATAGGAACTGGAAAAAAGAGCAAAGCAAAAACAAAATCTATGTCAAAAAGAACCAAGAAATGCACTGATCTTGGGTTCTTTGACATGGCTGCATCCAAAACGTTTCGTCTAGCCAGAAAAAACACCGACTTCTACATCAGATACATGGATCTAACAGAATCTCGGGGAGTGTGGGGCTCAGACACTGTTCTGATTTCAGGTATATCATTGAAGCTAAAATTTGGAGTGGCCAAGGAATCACTGTGTAATCAGGCAATAATGGGCATTGGCCTCAAGTCAGAAGAGCTATCGGCTATCTACACCGATCAGACTTACTCTAACCTTCCTATGGAACTCAAGAATGCAGGTATAATCAAAAAAAAACGTTTACTCTCTATATTTAAGCAAAGTTGGCCGCACAAAAGGTCGGATTCTTTTTGGTGGGGTTGATCATGAAAAATATACTGACGATTTGCGTACGGTTCCTATTGTCAATTTAAATAGGCATTTCAAAAAAAAAGTCAAGGTTGGCAATTGTTCTTTCTGGAATGTACTTGGAAAGCGATAACCAAAGAGTGACTATTTTGGACCAACCAATAGGAGCCGTGTTGGATTCCGGAACTTCTTATCAAATATTACCTTCTAAGGTCCACGATGCTTTAGTAAGGCTGATGCAGGGAAAACTCACCCCAAATAATGTATATTATGATGTGGATTGTGCTTTCAGAAACAATTCTGGATACTTGGTGTATGATTTCTCGGGCATCGAGATAAAAGTTCCCTTGTGGGATTTGGTGACTATGAAAGAGGGAAAAAGATGCCACTTGGGGCTTGAACCCCACGACTACACCAATGTCTTTGATTATGCTATTTTGGGTGACAACTTTCTCCGAAATGTTTATGCGGTCTTTGATTTGGAGGATATGGAGGTTTCTTTGGCTCCGGTAAAACACGATCTTGATTTGGATGTGGAGGCGGTGATAAAATCCGTTCCTAAGGCCCTGAAAGCTGAGGGGTACTACTCCACCACCCTTGTGACCTCTCTCAGTGAAGCGATGCCGCCCATTTTTAAACCTTTGGACTCCAAATCATGATCAAGAGTGTAGTTTTCTTTTAGTGCCAGCTATTTTTGCTTGGTCAAAATGATTTCGATGGTTTGAGATATTGAAAGGGTCACAACAAACCAGTTAGAGATAGTCTAGGTGAATACAGACAAAGTATACATTGAGTTGTTAAGGTTTTTTCTAGGGTCTGTCAAATGATAGTTTTGTATTCGATGTGATTTCTAGACATGTTTTTGGGTGTCCTTTTACAATAGATAGAGAACAATAAGCTCTACCTGTAGAGAAGATAACGCCTTGTCCGCAACGACGGTTGCGACACCAGGAGGTCAGGTAAGTAACCAGGGTGTAACATCCAGAGGATGTTTCATACTATAAGATACTGACCTCATAGTCTCATCAAGATATGTAAACACATCAGGAGAAGTGTTTACTTCAGGAGAAGATGGAGAGGAGGAGTCAGTGCTCACTGAAGTATTATCAATACGAGATCTTTTGGTGGGTCTGGTTCTAGGAGGCATCTTGGTATACCTCTGGCAGTTGATGTTGATTGACTCGCTTAACTAATTATAAAATGGGGCGGTGGCCCATTTTATATATATCTGGGGATTCTTCCTTCATTGTTCAATCCATTGTCTTCAACAATTGATTGTTTCGGAAAACTGATTGCCTGATATTTGCTTGCCCGTAAATATCAGAGCGCGCTCTCTCAATCGCCGTTTTTCAACAACATCCCAGCCCCGCTTACTTTCTCAGCCACACTTTCTTGTAAATAACAGAGTAGGTGTTCACCCTACTAACCAAAAAAAAAAACAATAAAACAATAAAAAATAAGAAAAAAAAACAAATTTTATGTAACAGCCAGCGAAATATTTGGATGTACCCTTTTTTATTGACTTTCTCTTTTTTTTCTGATTTTTAAGTGGACTATTTGGTATACTAGTGACTGAAGTAGTGACGGTTCGCATTTAGCTGAAACCATGCGAAAATGTGAAACAGACCATAAAAAAATAGCCAAAAAAAAAACAGTACCATACTTTGGTATGACAAAACAAACTCAAAACAGTCAAATCGTCTTTTGAAAAAAAAGTTTTTCAATCATAGCAATTTTCTTTCATACTATTTTTTATTTATTTATTTTTTTTGGAATCATCTCTCAGTACATAGATACCATTCAATTGGGATCCAAGTCAACTTAACTTGACTAGACTACGGTATATACTTGAATGGGTTCAGTTAGCCGATATTCATATACCAAAAGAGTTAGAAGAAATTTCAACTGAAGTTTTAGGAAATTTGGGGGGAGTCACAGCTATCCATACATGTACTTCTCCTCTCCCCAATACATGTAACTAGTAATCTATCAGAGTGATTAACACAAACGATCAAGTACATAAATAAAATAAGGTTTAATCTAATTTGAATGATATTCTACTTAGATTTCATTGCTGATGTTTCCCGCTTTCCTGGCGCTTTATCTTTCCCAGTTTCCCAATATGGACCCGGTGCGCCGATCTACTCAAAACTTGCTTTACATTTTGTCCTGCGACCTTTTTCTTAAGACATATACAGTAAGCCCAGGTCTCTTTGTTCGTTTTAGGTCGCGCACGTCCCGCAATTTATAATTCCGCACGTCCAAATGCTATCTGGTAGCAGTAGTAAGTAAGAAGTGCATTATATAAGACGTGGAGCAGAAATCAGAGGTGTAATGTGTCTAGCTCTAAATAATCAGACTAAAATGTAGACTAAATATCAAACAGACAGATGTGTCCTTAATGATCAAATGGTGTAGTGAAGTGTAATAGTCTTTGTTAGATTCTGGTTACGTCAAGTACTCTGTTTACTATGTTCATTTGCCGATGTTTCGTCAGAGGGAGGAATCTGAACTATTGGAATAACAAACCGGGTAAAGATGGGAGATCAGATAATATGATGAGATCATTGAATTGGTTATTCGGTGGCGAATGGATAACTAATCGATACTTGTAGGCTCGAACAATACCTCAATGGGTAGTGTGTGTACCCATGGCAGTTCTAACAAGAAGGAACTAAATAGTACTAGAAAAATGTATCTACTACTAGTAACTACCATTGACTATACCACTAACCATATTTAACACTCACACCAATATACTATACTATGCTATACTATATATGTACTTTACCTTCCTATACTACTCATGAAGTGTTGTCAACGAGTACCTAGCGGGTACGGATGCAAGGTACTTCGTGGATATGTTGTATGCAGACCTGTGACGTGCAGTGTGCAGGTCCATAGTGGGTGAAAACTCTTCACACACCTCGCACCAACTAAGCTCCTTGGTCTTGTAAGATACGACTTACATAATGAAAAACAGCAATCAAAGAGCGCGCTGCTAGCCCATGGCTTGTGGAATAGCAAGCAATCAGTTTTTCATAGCAACTAATTGTAGCAACAATATTTTGTTGCTATGGTGAAGGAAGAATCTCCATATATAAAATGGAGACTCCGCCCCATTCTATTGTTAGAACTTTAATCGAACATCAATTGCCTGAGGTATACCAAGATGCCTCAAAGAACCAGACCCACCAAGAGATCTCGTATTGGTAATACTCCAATAAGCACTAACAACTCTTCTCCTTCTCTTTCTGAAGTAAACACTTCACCTAAAGTGTTTACATATCTCGATGAGGCTATGAGGTCAGTGTCTTATAGTATGAAGCATCCTCTGGATGTTACACCCTGGTTAATTAAAGGACCTCCTGGTACCGCAACTATCGTTGCCCAACTGGCGTTAAAGGATCTACATTACATATCCCTGTATATTATATATACTAAAACACGAGTTAACAAGTGTAGATTATTTAACTCAGTTTGTGCTTTTGATGGGCCCTTCTGGTGATCCCTATAGTAACAATGGAGTGTACACTTCAGTGTATAATATTCACTTGAATGAAGTCCATAGTGTCATAACGTACCATTGATACCATTGACTATATTTAATTTTCCTTTGACTGTATAGTGGTTCACCGTGGCTCATAACCTTGTATTGTTTTTGTTGTGGAAAGTATGGCATTCAGGTATGCCAGTCAAACGTACAAAGGGTATTTTCAAAATAAAATATGTTCGATAAACAACTACATGAAAAAAATATTTTCGATCGCTTCACGAAAAAATATGACATCGATTATTTTCTTCAAGACTTTACTTTGGTCACTGGGCTCACTAGGTCTATTATAGTAGCACTTAGTCACTATGAGAAATCATCAAAGTTCATTTGATCGCTCATAACATTTACATCTCTCGATGCAATATCCTTGGTCAGATCTTTATAAAAAGTACGCTCAGATGCTTCACCGGTACTAGTAGTAATACAGTCTCTCAAAAACGTCAAAATACCAGCGTGAAGTGGGTTGTTGTGTCGGAGTGAGTCGAAAAGATTATATTATATTGAGTATAGAGTCAATCTTTACTATTATATTTTGGCATAATTTGGTTTTTTTTTGAAAGGTTCCAGAACTGGCTATTCCCATAAGACTTTAACAATGTGAAATGGTCAAATGGTTTTTGCAGTATTATCCTTGGAAAATGCACCGAGACAGGTCGACCTTACATCAACTATCAAGAAACTTGAAGTTAATTATTATATCTTCAAACAAAGGACCTAAACTGGAGTAGTGGGCCCATGATTATAGGAAATAGAAACAAGTCACGTGACTATAGAAAAATAGCCAGCCCAACAGCATTCTTGGAAGCCGTTCGAAGGGCCGACTAGTAACTGCTAAATCTTGATTATTTTCAGGAACTAAGACTTCATTTTCCACACATTAAGTATTCATCATTCAAGGACCTTTGACTGTCATGAGAAAAACCCGACTTTCTCAGGCAAATGTCCCCAAAGGTATAGTCCTTGAATAGTCTTATTCCTTGAATAGTCTTCGTTGTTTCAAATACTACAAAAAACCTTTGAAAGAGTCTGATCGCCTTGATAATTTCTTCATATAGTCTTCCTGGTTTTTTCGGTTTTTTGGATAGTCTTTGGTCTTTGAGTTTTTGGATTTTGGATTTGGATTTTGGATTTTGGACTTATTTTTCAGATGATCTTTAGGAATGGTCTCCTAAACCCACGCGAGTCCTCTTCTCTTAGGAACTTGTACTTCAACCCAGATTCTATTCGTTACCTGGGATTTGAAGGAAGTGTGATACCCGGAATGATAGGTCATAATTTATTCTTGGGGATCTGACATATCAATCACCGCACTCTTTGTTTTTTTGTCGTAAGGCAAAAGGTAGATGTCCACCTCTATGCAATATTGACTGGGCAAGTTATTTGACTTGTATGCAATGGCGTGTATCACATCATCCAACATCTGGCATGAGTAAAACGGACCATTGAGAACCCTCCTTCTATTACTGAACTGCAACTCTGTCCGAGGCACACTAGGGCCAAAGACAAATGCCGAGTCCTCAAAGCCAGCGTAACCACTGTGTGATTCCTGGTTAGTATAGAGAGTGTTATCCTTGAAGGTGAACTCAACAGGAACAGCAGACGAGTCTCCATAAGAAAACATGCTCAAGTTGGACTTCTGGTTCTCATAGTTCCATCCAGAAAGAGGGTGGAACTCGTCATCAAAATAGGCAAAGAACACCAAAGGCAATTTTGGTTTAGGTGGAAATTCCAGGCGTTTCTGGACATTTCCAGCATTAGCATCGTTAGGTCCTGCACTTGTTTCAGCAGGAAAAGTAACATAAGTCTTAGGGAACTTTGTTTCTTTATCGTAAGGCAAGAGGTAAAGCTCCACATCCACACAATTGGTCTTAGGGATGGTAGAATCGCCATTGAAAATGCCCCGCAGGTGACCATGGGAGATCTCACAAGATTGCAAAGGAGAATTGGAGAATTTCATTTCGTTATCAAATTCAAAGCGAGACTTGGGCGTATCGCCAGCAATACTAAGCAAGCCATCAGCAAAACCCACCAGCTCAGGCCCCAAATAGTCCTGTTTAAACACGAGATTGTCTTGTAGGTATAAGGCCACCGGCTCCGGGTAAGTATTTGCATGGGTCAACAAAATGGAGGTATGGCCATCGTGTTCATAAATAGTTTCAGAAATCGGCAGGAGCGAACCGTTGATTTTGGCAAAGAACACCAATGGATTGGTGGAGTCAGCCCACGCAGTAGTAACAGCAAGTAGACACGAGAAAAGCAAGTGGGAAGAAATCATTTGAAAACAGGTGCAACCGCAAAAACCAAGGACAAGCGACCCGAGCCCCCTTTATAGGAGGGTCCAGAATCCGAAAGGGCCCCTCAGCCAATGTCAGTGGCAATGATGACGCATAGTGCTTAGAACAATAGGGCACTCATTATGGGTACATTCTTTGATGAATGCACATTTCCTGGATGCGCGCGGCCAAGACCGCTGTGTCGAGGACGCTGAGCCTCCTTGCAGCAAACCAGCCGGCTGTTCAGTATGAGCCCTGACGGTCTAGAATCGACTTCAAAATTACGACAAACGAGTCAACGTCAATAGTAATCAACAATAGTAATTGTCAATATTAATCGACAAGAAGATTTATATATGACTAAGAACAGTAATATATGAGTTTTTACATGTACATTGTGATTTCCACATCTACATTGTTCTTGTTCAGTGGGGTATGTTCAATAGAATATAATGTGGTTCCGTGAGGTATACTGTGGACCATGCTTAGACCTTGGACCCCATAAAGTGCGACAGACGCAGAGTCAATTTGAACATGCTCACCAAGTCGCTCACCTAAAAAAAACCATTATTCTATAGACCACTTTAATAGGATCATGCCACTATGTAAAAAACAATACTACAAACCAATTCATCTATAAATTATATGACAAGTAGCAAGAGACGATGTGCCATTAAAACATGTGAACTAAATTGACACATGTAAATTGACACATGTAAATTGAAACATGTAAATTGAAACATGTAAATTGAAAAATGTGATTTGAAACATGTGATTTGGGAGACTGGGGGGGGAGATGTGTATTGGGGACATGCAATTATAAGCCTTGGTTTAGTGTTGAGGAAAACGGCTGGGTTTGGTCACGGAAGAGACGCGTGGCTTATTCTTTCTATTGTTCTGTGGAGGCGCATTATCTTCTTGCGACGTGCAGACATTTTAGCCGGGTGCGCGTTGCGGCAGCCGTTTGTTTCAGCCCGGCCTTTGGTGCGGAGTACCTACCCTATCGCATGTCCTATAGACTGCGCTCTCCACTATGAAGGCCCCCCACCCTTCCCAAAATCCCAACAAATGTTTAAGTCTATATTGTTATGCAGGTATATGTATATGTAAGTTTTCTATAAGACAAAAAAAAAACTTTTAGATTAGGTGTGAGACTGGTGGAAACCCTTTACCCATCATACTACATCATCAGCACCAACCGCTTACGTGACTGGTCATGTGAGGGCTCACCCCAATATAAAAGTTTCTAGTGTCGCTATTTCGTAACTCCACCAAAAAATATAAACCACCAAAAATATATACTACCAAAAGAAGGACATTCAAAGATATCTTCTGATACCAGACCCACCAATATTCATTAGTGAGGAGGTACTGATGTTTACTGATGAAGACTTGGGACGCGATTTCTCTATACCTCACTGGCCTACATTTAACACACTACAAAGTAGTACCTTGGCTCCGTACATGCTAGGTACTCGTTAACACCAACACCTATTTATAGCAAAACTTATGCTCTTATGAAAACAAATAGATAAGAAGATTGACTATGAAGTTATAGTGTATACAAAAGTATGCATCACGTGTTTTTGCTGTAACAGATAGAACACCTTAGAGTGTTCACCCCATTATCAACTGATAGATAGTCACCAATTTGCACAATAACAGATTTGAAAAGTGGTACTTTCCACCAGATAATTGTTTTCAAGAGTTTTTTCTGAGTCTTTTTCTGAGTCTTTTTCTGAGTCTCTTCTACCAGTCTCTTCCACCACTCCATCCTTAATACTGCATACTTAATACTCCAACTTAATACTCCAACTTAATACTCCCTGGGTCCAATATTCCACTTCTGAGACTGCTAATATTAAAACTCCATACTGCCAGTACCCTCCACTTTCACTACTTGTTACTCAAGACTGCTTACTTCTAATACTCTACTTCGAGTACTAAACCAGTGCATCTCTAGCATTCGACTTCTCTTACTATACTTTAGTCTAATTGTCTAATCTACTTCTGATACTTCATATTCCACATTCCCTTTTATATTCTACTTCAGACTCTACTTTAGACTCTACTTCAGACTTTAAATACTACCGTATAATTCTTATACTCCACCTTTTATTCTCCAACATAGTATAGACTGAAGAATATCATGAACAGGGTAAGGAAACACTCAACAGTAGGGCTTAATTGGGTCATGGTGGAATTAGTGTTGCTTACACACTCTTGATTTAATTTTATAGTCTTGGTTAGGAGCACTGACCTACTGTTTAGTACCGATAATGATACAATTCAACTATTGATATCTAAGCTGAAATAATCTACTTACCCTTCAACTCTCTTCCACTCTCTTCCACTCTACTCCTATACTCCTCACAGAACACTTGTTTGTATCTTGACTCTACTAACTACACGGTCATCTGATGGCATGCCTAGGTTGTTGAGAAAGCAGCTCTTGCTGTTTCTCTTATACAGTGTCTTTCAAAACTATTCAAACTAGTGCGGCAGTATGATTCAAACCACCGCGACAAAAAGTTTCGTACCCCTTCGCACAATCTTACAAACCAAATTTGCGTAGTGTTTGGTTTGAAACATGTTGTCGCTGTGGTTTGAATCATTTTGTCGCACTAGTTTGAATACTTTTGTCGCGGTGGTTTGAATAGTATCGAAAAACACTGTACCGCAGTCACTCACGTGACTTTGGTCATGTGAAGGCTCACCTCAATATAAAAGGACAAGTTTTCGCTATTTTACAACACCACCAAAAAAATATACATCAACTGAGGGAGGACATACCAAGATGTCTCCCGACTCCAGACCCACCAATATAATTAGTGTAGTGGTACTAATGTTCACCAATGACTTGGACTGATTTCTCTACATAGGTATATCCTGTATATATAGAGGCATGAATTCTCTTGAAATCCCAACACAAAATTTGGAAGATACAACGAGACACGTTAAAGTCCCCGGAAAGCAAAAAACAAAAAAAAAAAAACAAAAAAANCCCCCGGAAAAAAAAAAAAAAAAAAAAAAAAACAAAAAAAAAAAACAAAAAAAACAACCCCAGAGTTGGGTGGAGGGGGGGTAGTGCCAGAATCAAAATAGTACCAAATTTCTCAGAAATAATAACTTCAGTAGTCATCAAATGTTTTCACATATCAATTGATTGTTCGAAAGTTCATGCTTCAATAGCCACATTCAGAACTTTGTTGCTTATGATTTTGTTGCTGGTAGAGCTCTCAGCCACATCTGAAGTGTTCAAAGTGGAAGAAGTTTCAGTCACTTCTTCAACCTTGGCATACCCTTCAGTCGCAGTAGATTTGGAGACTGAAGGGTCAGAAATACCAGAGACATTGAGAGAAGTTTCGGGAGTATCTTGGATAGCAGAAGCCTTAGAATCCACAACGAAAAGCTCCACCACATCGTCACTATCATCAGCGGGTTTCTCATCCAAATTAATGAAATAGACTATTTGTTCCAGTTCATTATCAGGAGTAGAAGAATCGGTGTCATTGATGGAATTCCCAGAGATATTTTGAGCCAAACTCACATTTTGATCCAAAGTAACGTTTTGATCCAAAGTAACATTCTGGTCCTTCTTTGGTTTCCGGTTCTGATAATTCTTGTGCTCATGCTTTCTACCCTCCTGCTGCTTATGGTTTGAATTCTTCACCTTGTGAGTTTGCTCCGTAAGCTCGAGTTCTGGGTCTTTAACCTCGCTCATTGTATTCGAGAAAATTCCAAGGTGTTTTCCTATCTTCCTGTGGAGCTCCCTTATCCTTTCTTCTTTCATTTTATTTTCCTGGTCTTTCGTGAGTTTCTTTTTCAGTTCCCGGTCCTGCTTCTTTTTAATCTCCTCAAAACTTTTCCTTTCAGCCTCCCTCATCTTTTGCAGAAACTCCTGTTCTTTCTTCAATTTAAGTCTATGCTCTTCCAAATACTTCTGTCTCCGTTCATCCTCTGCCGTTGTATTGAAAGGTAGAAGGAATACTTTCACCGGATAACAATAGTCAAAGTTGTTTCTGACAGTAATCACACGCACATTGCCTTTAATGCTCTTGCACGAGAAGAAGTTATAGTTTGAAACTTTCATATGATCATCGAATTCCAATTGCGTATGAGGAGTAGCTGGCCCAAACATAAATCCATCATCTTCAACGCCCGCATATCCGGGGGTCAATGAGTTGTTGTTAATAGCATATCCATCTAGTAAGACGAACTCATCCGGTTTAGCCAGTGAATTTCCATACGACAAGACACTACGGTTTGCTGAGAATTCCAAAAACAAATGGCCGGCGAGAGGTATAAATGAGCCATGGTCCTCTACATGAAACGCAAAAGCAAATCTGGAAGTATCAGAGGTTGATTCGGTAGTTTCTCCTTCTTCAGCTGTTTGAATATCCCCATCTGGTGCAGGATCAAGTGTTGTCCCAGACTCTGTCTCATTTTCCAGACGTTTAGGTTTAGGTGCAGGATTACCATTGGGATTTCCTTGAGAAGGTTTAGGGAGTGTTTCACTAGACTGCCACACGATTTCTGGATGCTGTTCCCCACTGATATACTTTGTTTTCTTATCATATGCAAATATGTATAGTTCCACAGGGTCACAAATTTCACGATCCGGGTCGCCGGTCATAATAAAAAGGGACCTACGCCCCCTAAATTTGCACTTATAGAAGGGTTTATTGATGATCTTTGAGTCATCATCAAGTAAAAAACGGAACTTCATGAAAGAAGGGCCCAATACAAGTCTACCTTGCCAAAATCCCAAGTAACCTTTACCTTCTACACCTGCCCCGATAAAGTAATCGTCTTCCAGGTAAAGCTCGGCTGGCTCCCTCTTAGGTAACTCAAGACTTAAATCACATAAGAGTTCATCACTTGCACAGACAAGCGGCTTGTAGACACCTTTTATTTTGGCAAATAATGCAAATGTTAAATTGGACTCCGACTGTGCCCACACAATTGTAGGCACAAGCAAAGTGAAGAAAAAAAGCGAGGGCCGCATGGCGATTTTCTGATAGTGCAGTGGAAGAGAAAGCTCGGCCTGTTATATATATATATATATATATATGTGTATATAGATAGATATGTGTGTAAATATATACTTAGACGTACGTTTTAGTGATGCAGAACACAGTGATTGTAGGGGTTATTCATTGTCTTAGCTAAAACAATCCATGGATTATTGAACAGTCTCTAATAGATGCAGAATGCCTGTATCTACCAGTAGTGGGCCAAACCAAGAGATTGTCTATGGCGAAGTTAACTTTAAGGTTTGGCAACGTGCTTGAATACTTAGTAGTGAAGAAAGCCAAGAATGGTATCCTCAATACGATCTGCTTTGATGTGATTTGATGTGATTTTTTTTAATTTTTTTAATTTTTTTTTTTCCGCTTCCAAACTTTACATATCGTGAATGCCGCTTTTGATCTAGCCCTCCCTTGTTTTTTTTTCTTTTTCCTTTTTTTTTTTTTTGAGACAGAACAGAAGCTTTCAAAGGTCACGTCTTGGACGTGAGGTTACGTGAGCATCATTGATTATAAATCTCAATTAGGGTTTAACTACTACTATAATAGAGACAGTCGCGTGTCCTTAACCCGTACACCCCTTGGTATTTGAAGAGAGTGTTCCTTAGGCCTGGAGGCCTGGGGGGGGGGGGGGCGGCGGGTTTTCGCACCCATTATCGTACATCAACCAATCGATGTGCTCAGCGGTGCCATTTCCTGGAGTGCGTGTTCCCACGTCTCACATGCACATACATTCATAATTGGGTAAGTAAAAGAATAAGAAAAGAAATTCTGGTTGAGTAGATGAGATATTCACAAAAAAAAAAAAAATCCACCAAGTTCCGGAAACACATTTGGGTGGGTTCTTCTTCCTTCACTGCTCCAAGTATTTGGATAGAATATATACTCATTTTGCAGCCATTTGGCACGCACCCAGCACCCATTTTTCTATTTGGATATTGTTTTGGGTGGGGTTTTGGGGACAACAAAAGTGTAGGTCCATGTGACTAGTGAACTTGTTATATATGGAATGTGAAACCAGGACCACCCGTTAGGGGAGCTGGTATATACTGTGAAGGTATATATTCAGGTGGACCATAGCGTCTGGGATCAATAATAGTTGTCAAGACCCCATTTTGACTCCAACTAAAGTTGGAAGTACTTAAAAATAGTAATGGACACCCGTAAAAAATTTGTATGTGATGTGATTTTGACATTCTCCTGCTATTCCAACACCTGAGTAAATGATATCGTTACCCACTTCCAATGAGTCATGATAGAAATTTTTGGCTCCAATTGTAGCCAGGACTTTTTTTTTTCATTCCTTATACTCTAGGTAAGTTTTCACGTACTAGATTGGCATACATCGAATCTGTACCACCATACCTTTCAGAAGGTGGGTTTACTGAAGTACGTGACTCTGATGATGTGCTATACTACCGTATATACAGTCTGGACCATTCGATCCCCCCTTTTTCTTTTTTATCTTTAAGAGGAACCTCATCTTCCGTTTTCAATATCCCTCCTTTTGAGTCTTGTATATATCCAGCCAGTCCTTGAAACTCAGTGAGCAAATTAGTATGAATCTTAAATTGCTAAAGTCAATTAATATGATCCTGGTAGGTCTGCACATGTAACGAAGAAATGGAGCCAGATTCGAGAACGTTCCATAAAGTGTAACATTACCAGGGCATCTGGTCGGGAGATGCAACTTGAAGACTGGACAGGACACGACCTGAAGTTCGGACAATAGTTATTGTTTTGTTGGTTGTGAGGGAGTATATGCAGGACAATGGTAATAAATGTTCAACTTATTACTTCAAACCAGGAAATCAGTAGAATTTTTTTTTTTGATGAATCCCAGATACAGTCTTTTCCTACCCTAAGTAACTTTTTTTTTGTTGTTGAGTAGTATTTGGTAAGTAGTATTTGGTAAGTAGTATTTGGTGAGGGTAGACCCTATAATTTTTAATGTGCGCCAACGTCCCGCGAAGAACACCAAAAGATGGCATTATCTACGCATACAATAGTGAGCATATTAGAGGCAAGGAACAATTGCAGGTTGGCAAGTACCCATGACGAGACGACCAACCAGGAAACTTTATATTTGGATAGGAATTATCGGCCACCAAAAAAAAAAAAAAAAAAAAAAAAAAAAAAAAAAAAAATTAAAAAAAAAAATTTTTTTCGGCCCCCAAAAAAAAAAAAAAAAAAAAAAAAAAAAAAAAAGACAAAAAATTGCAATACAAAATGTTTTCTGCGTACCATATAATATTTATTTTCCCCCGGACCCAGATTGTAGTAGGATCATGATTTTCAGTGTGTAGTATGTGCCAATGACTGGTGATGAGTGTGGGTGTAGTGCACTGAGAAACTGCGTGTTAAACTGTTGCGTGATCTATAACAACCAATATCTAATGCTCACGCTTTTTCCTACTCCACCTATGCTCATTTAAGCTATTGCTCACTTGCTCGCTCTCACTTATGCTCGCTCTTAAACTCATGCTCACATATGCTCACATATGCTCACATATGCTCACTCATGCTCACTCATGCTCACTCATGCTCACTCATGCTCACTCATGCTCATCACTCATACCCATTGTGTATGGCTTACGCACAGGCGCAGTCTATAACAATAGCTGGGGGAGTCTAGAAACATGTATGGTTTGTAGACGGCACTGAATAGTTTAATTGGTATGCTTGAGTACTTGGTCGAAAACCCACTCCTTCTCCTTGTTGCACTAACCACTAGATCTTCTCTAGCAAATATGGGTGTTCTGGTACGAAAGTGAGGGTGGCCTTCTTCGAAAATGGTTCAGCATAGAGTGTTGTTGAAGTCTCGATCTCGAGATCCCTTCTCAATCAAATACTAAAAGGATAAAGTTTGGAAATTCTACTTCTTCAAAATGACACTGTCACTTTTTTTGCTCAGGTTCATTTTCTCTCTTACCCTATTTTCCAATGAAGAGTATTATCTCCACAAATTGAAAGACAGGGAGTTGGTCGATCGGGTATTGATTGGCTGAATCAAGGGGTGATCGATTGGTTGAATCAATTGGTGTTGAGCTTTAAACTCATCAATGTGCGGCTTGTTCTGCTCCCTTCAGATCTTTAATGACACTTGTAGTTTGCTTTCAGAAAGTTGGCCATCCTGGTGTCAAAGCTCCTATTCCGATGATATAATGAGACTCTACAGAAACCGACTTCTAAACCAATACCACTACTTGTCTCCAGTTTCAACTGAATATCTTCACCCTGCACTATCCGTACATTAAACATTTGACATTTTTCATGTTGACCCATGTCATGTTCATTGTCATGTTGCTGTTCTAGACCAGACTTGAAAAGTGTCTTATGAGTCCTAGCTTTAAGACTGAGTTTTCACTCTTCAATCTGTCAACTTCTCAAGTAAGACAGAGTTCGTGATTTCAGTCGTACTTGTAACCATTCAATCAAACAGATAAACAGGTAATCATGTAAAGGTGAAAGTATAAGCACGTAAAGCTTAATGTAAAAGTGAGTGGGGAAAATCCAATTCCCTCCCTTTCAATATAGAGTAGAGCTTCATCCCAGTAGCTACCTCACTCAAGATTAAACTTGAGCTTCAACTTGGGTTTTTGAGGTTGGGGTTCTCGGTTTGGCTCACTCCTCTTTGGTTTCGCCTCGGTCTTATCGCCACGTCATTAACGTGGTTGGTATACTATCAACTAGATGACTTCTCCTCTTGTGAATATGATAGAAAAGAGTTTTGATACCATCTGACGTTCCGTAGCCTAGGTGATATTCTCAAGATATCCTGATTTTGGTATTATGATACAAGAGTAGAAATTTGATATGAGGAATTTCCGATCAACGTCTAAACTCAACTTCCAAGGTGCGGTTCCAGGACAAAACTCGGTAATGGTTTCAGTGATACCAAAGTACCTGTCAATAAATGTGTTCATGCTGAAAACACAGTCGACCTTCATGGTGAACATTGGGTTTATCAGCACAGAGTGTGTGGTCATTTTTGAAAAAGGTCCCCAGAATCTTCTGGACCATGGTGGGCAACTTTGAATGAGCATAAAGTAGAGTTCTGTCAACTTTTATTACTAAATCATTCACAGAAATCATTTCATAAATCTAAAAAGAAAAACATGAGTAGATTAAACCAACCAGTGATACTTACCCCTAATAATTTCAAAACACCCTAACATTTTGGGTAGTGGACTCAGCTCATTCTTCCTCTTAATGGTTATTACTACGGTGACGTCTTTTATAAGAAATCAGCCTACCAAAAACAATCTGACTCTTAGATGTAAGGTGATTCTCTACAGTAGTGAATGTAAAGGTGCATGTACTGAATAGGTTGTACTGAGATATGGAAACAGTGAGTATGGTTGGTAAGAATAAGTGGAGTGCAGAGAAACGATCCAGAGATGGCCCAATAAATACATAAGTTAGAGAGTACTTGGTTTAGTGTAGTGTAGTGCAGTGTAGTAAACCATAATAAAATAAAATTTCTAGGTATAGTATACTGGAAATAGTATAATATGGTGTAATTGACCTATAGATAAACTTCATTGGAAAACTTGGTACTCAGAAGCCAAGTTTACTAGTAAAGATCCACTTTGATTTAGAAACAATAGAAATATCGACTTCAATTTGTTTCTCTTGCTAAAATTACTATACTTAAAAAGATCTATGCATATGTCTACTTTGCATAATAAAGCAGAGAGCCCACCCATACCAACCATGCACACTACCAAGCATCAGACCATGCCGCAATCGACTAAGTTCTAGGATGAACTCAAAAAATAGATCCATTGAACATCTCAGCTGATTAGGATATAGGAGTAGTCCATATTAAGTTCTGGAAGTGTTCAATGGTTTTAGTATACAGCCTAGTACCCAGCCATTACAGTGCATACTACAGTGCCTACTACAGTACTTAGTATGCTCCACACTGACTTTCAAACTGACATCGTACCATTCATTAAGCAACCATATGTTTAGATAAGCTCACAATATTGAAGTGCTTTAACCTATCTTCATTTAACGAGATGTATTCTGCATTTTGTCCACACTTTCACTCTTCACTAAAAAAAGGCTACATTTCACTAATCTCTTGGAGTGATCTTTAGACTTGGTCATTGCAAAATGTAGCCATTCTGTGGTACACAATTATAGCCTTAATACTTCTCTAATCTACTAAGTAATCTTGAGTAAACCAACAATGATCATTACTTGGATCCCCATCCGATTTCCAAATGTGGCACGGATTTGTTTTGGACTTTTAAACTGAGAGTATAAAACCATTTGAACCAAGTGAAAAGTACTGGGGAGGTCCCGTCTGATCAACGTTATTCAAGCCACTTAGGGCCACAGTGAGTAATGAGTAATGCAGTGCGAGTTCATGTATGGAATTGTGGTGTTGTAATTTTTTCTTTCTTCTTTCCTTTCGTTCTTCTTTTCTTTCTCCCTTGTTCATTTTTTTTTTTTCAATTCTAAGAAGAGAATTATCTCATGTTCATATCTTCCAAAAGTCTCACTCCATTGCTCGGGTCTAGTACCTTCTAACAGAGTGGAGACATTGAGAATTCATGAGGAAAAATCTTAGGAGGAAAAATCTCAAGAGGTTAGTCTATGTCAAACTTCCATATTCCCTTTCAAAAGGTAGGAAGTTTGAATGTGAATACTCACTGGTTTGGTATGCGTGTTGTATTTAAATAAAAGCCTTCAGATTAAAGCGGGTGTGCATTCAATCGGGGCACCAAAACTTACCATCATGTCCAGCAATATCATCCCACGAAAGTCTTATAATTTTATTTGATTGAAAAAAAAACTGGTTTAAATGAGTTATTGAACAAACAAAAAATCAGAAATCCAAGAAGCCTGATTATTTCTATCACCTCTCGGAGGTGTGCTCATCCTTGAGCTCGAAACACCTCCAGGTTGCAACAGAGCAGTTCCCTTACTCCTTGAATTCAAGCACCCAAAACTTTGGGTCATGCATTCAATAGGGGGAATCGTGGAGGCGGGAGATGCCGGTGATAATAGAAAAGGGAATTATCCATCTTTAACCGTTCATCTCGTAAGTCATCATTGGCGGGGAGGGCCAAAAGCCTCATAAATATAGTCACTATTCTGATCACTATCCTGATCACTATCCTGATCACTATCCTGATCACTATCCTGATCACTATCCTGATCACTATCCTGATCACTAGCCAGATCACCTCACCAACTAAATCACTGGCTAAATCACTGGCTAAATCACTGGCTAAATCACCGGCCCCAAACTTCACCGGCTTTCATAGTTGGATTAGCCACACAAGCTTTGGAAACAGTCATAGTGGCTATAGCCGTAGCAGTAACAGTCTTCTTTGAGCACTTTGTACACTTGATGTACTCGGTTACCCATACCGTTGTAGGGGCAGGTGCACACTTTTTCTGAAACACATGTTCCTGGTTTTCCAATGGTACAATTGGCGAGGATCCTCTTGAATGTTCACCAGCTCCATTGATTTTCACAGCATCATTTCCAGAGTTAGGTATGGCTTTGGCGTGATTTGATGGCAAGCTTGCAGGAACAGTAGAGGAATCAAGTGGAGCCTTAGAAGCCGAAGGGGCAACATTCTGCTTCTTAGAAACACCTGATGATCCACTATTTGGCTTAGAACCACCGGATGATCCACTATTTGGCTTCTTACAAACATCCGAGGTTCCACTATTGTGCTTCTTAGAAACATCGGAGCCATTATGTTGAGCCTTCAAAATATCGTCATTACCAGGCTGAGCCATGGAATCCTTAGGGTTGCCAGGCGGAACTCTAGAATCATAGGAAACTACATGCTGAGCCTCAGAAACATTGGGTAGTTTGGAAGTTGCTTCATCCTTACCTTCTTGCTGAGGCTTATTCTGAGTGAGCTCATCACCAATTTTAGGAGTAATGTTGACGCGATTCGTAGGCCTCGTACCCTGGTCATTTCTAACCGGGATATTGACATTTTGCGAAGTGGAGTGTGGAATGACTCCAGGATGTTTGAGGTTGACTTCTTGTTCCACGATCATAGGATCGGAATTGCCATAGTTATGTGCAGGCGTGGAAGCTTGATTCCAAGTCTTGTCGTTTGAGTCAGAATTGATTCCGTTATTTTCAGAGCCGGCAAGGGTTTGCGGAGTCCAAATTTTTTTATGTTTAATCTTTGCATCATTACCTTGTCCATCATCTTCCTTTCCATTTAATAGCTGACTAACATTAGGTTTGGAGTTTGGGCCTTTCGTAGGATCATCATTTTCATTGTGCAATAGAGCCTTGTCAACCTGTTCTCTTCCACGATTACCTTCATCAGTAATCTGTTGTGGAGACTGATTAGTTTTAGAGTCATGAATCTGTTGGTTTTGTTCAGAAGCGTCATGTTTCATATCATCTTCATCACCACGATGTGTTTGGGCAACGTGATCTTCAGTATCCTCAGTATCCTCAGTATCCTCATCATCCGTTTGAGGCTTTTCGGGGACACTTACAAACTTGGGTATCAGGGCAATTGAAGAACTCGTATTGGGATCATTTTGCGTTGTCGATTCCGTTGCAGGTTTTGAGTCGTCTCCAAACCTATCAGGCGTTCTTCCATGGTCTTTATTCCAAACTGTCTCTTCAGGCCTTTGACCTTCGTCAGGGATTTTGAGGTGAGTATCGACCCCGGTATTTGGTTTTGTATGGAGGCCTTCTGTAGATGATGTAAGCTGTGGAGCTTCTATCGGTTTGCTTGATAAGACGTTAAATCGAAGCTTAGATAAGTGTCCGTATTCACTGGTAGGCATGAGGTAGATGTCAACAGGTGTACAATTTATTTCTTCAATGTCTTGGGTAGAAAGAAGGGGGAAATTAAATTGGGGATTTTGGCAAGAATACATCTGAGGGGAACTCAGGGAGACCTTGCGGTATTGAGTTAAAGCCAATTCCACGGGTCTCTCTAGTTCACCGACAAATATGTAATTATCACCGAATGACACATATTCGGGGGTTTCTGATTCAGCAGTGGCAGTGGCGTTATGCTCTATGGTGAACACAGTAGGTGGTCGGTTCATACCATAGGCCAATACACTCGTCTTGTATCCGTCTTCGTCCAACGGATAAGGCCAACTGGAAACAATTGACCCAGTTGTGTATCAACAAAGTAGCTCCACTGCTTGATTCCATGAGGAAACTTTGGATTTTGTCTTATGATTGCTTTAAATTCGGCACTTGCATAGTCTCTCCCCTGATCGATTCCCCTACCTTTCACAGGATTGTGTTTGTTGACAAGTTCCGGTGGAAGACCATAATCTTTTGTGCTGTAAGGCATGAGGTAGACATCCACTTCGACACATCTCTTTTCTCTGGGTTCGGTAGTGTTAACGCGTGGATAAGAACTAGAGAAGCAGTCACACGCATGGGGTGACTAGCGATGATATGCAGGACGACGGATGAGCCACCGGGCGGCGTGAGAAAAGATTCTCAGCCACCCATAGAGAAGACAGTTCTTCCGTAAGGTCAAGTGATGGGGTGGACTGGACGCAAACTACAGTGAATAAATATATGTCTGTAAATTAACACGGTCCCATATCTACAGATCCCTACGTCTGATTTGTATTTTATAAACACATTTTTGCAAAGCCGAATACGGTTTTTACCGGCAAAATAATTCACTTTCGATTGTTGAAACACTATTTCTAACTTACGTCATTGTACTTAATTATACTATGTACTGAATCATACTTGGTAATTACTGGTTACGTATTGAGTACTTCTTGGGTCTACGTCCGAGGAGGTTTTGAGCTAAACGTGGCCATGACCGTAAAAAAAGTACGGCTCTAAAATGCTACATGCCGAACCATCCGTTTTAATAATAGATTGGTGGCCGTTCACTTGAGCTCTTATGGCAGTCATACCATATATATTGACAATCAGCAATGACTGATTATTCCTGAAATAAAAGCTACCCCCTCTTTAGAAAGTAGAGAGTGCGTTATGCCTTAAGTTAGTGAATACAGTTGGGGGTTCATCTCCAGCATAAATTCTTTGTGGTAAAATATTAGCAGAGTTCCAAAACTATATAAGTTGGAGCTCTCCCCCCACAATCCTAGTATTAGTTAGCTAATCTGAATATTGTGTGAGATTACATCAAGATGTTGTCTACTACCAGACCAGCCAGAAACACCACACCCAGAAACATCTCACTTGTAAGTATTCACCTAACTTGAGACTATGTATCTACAAGAGTGACTTATGACAGACTTATGACAGACTTGTGACAGATTTATGAGCCTGAGCTTTATGTCCACAGCCAGTACGTCACTTTGGAATATACTCTATGGGTATTGAAAGGACCACCTAATGTATTAAGTAATCTAAACCATATGATCGTGTATGGAGGACTTGTCCAGTTTTTGTACTAACATTTACATTCATTTGGCCTAGTTCCATTATTTGATTGCCATGAGAAAGTAATGGTTTTGATTCTAGTACAAGATCAATGAATATGGTATAGGTTATGAGCCCTGCCCCGTCAATCCCCTCAGTTTTTTCCCTAATACTAACATAAGCAGATTCTATTATAAGAGCATTTCAGTACTATAGTTATATTTTCATCAGGATTGTTTAGTACTGGATCTGTTTAGTACTATGATGCTGATATAATACCAGGATTGTAGGATTGTAGGATGGTGTATCGTGGTGGCTGCAAAAAACCGCACGCGAGTGAGTAGGTGCAGTCCATTGCAATAGAATTACTCCAAGCTGACAATACTCCTGAGTGTCACAGATAATCCACATGATCATATAGGGTGGTTCTGCATGTAGTATTGACCACCACCAATATGGGTCTCTCATCCTGGTAAATATTCAGGAAAATGACTGACCCCAATGCCAAGTCTCATAGTACTAAGATATGAGACTAAATGAGTCAGTAATGAAGTCGTACCGAATCAAAAAGAGCCAATAAAACCCATGGTCACGTGATTACCTCTGATTCAATTCAGACTCCTTTCAGACTCTTTTCAGACTCTTTTCAGACTCCATTTTGTCCAAATTCAGCAATCTGGTTTTGTTTTTTAATATGAGTAGGACCTCGAATGGTAAGGTTAGTAAGGAAATAAAAATGCGGTTAAGTAGGGTAGAGCATAATTTGTGGAAGAGACCTAGACTATCAAAAATGAAAAGATGAAAAAAAAAAACTGAAAAAAAAATGAAAAATAGAAGGGTGTGTTGATGGGGAGTTGGGGAAGTTAAATAATCTCGAGGCCGCGAAAATGCTTGGTGGGCTCATTACAAAAAAAAAAAAAATCCCTATTGTCTGCTAAACTCCCATTTGACGGTATATGCAAAGCATACATTGTTGTACAGTTCCAACAAACCTAGAGCATTAGAGTATTATTGGGTAATGGGAAATAAATATTAAATGGTGTTTTTTTTTATTGCTTTTATTATTTCTTCTTTTCTTTTTTTTTTTTTGCCTTGGTTTTGGTTTTGGTTTTGTTTTTGTTTTTCTTTTCTTGGATAAAAGTTTGGAATTCCGAATTTGGGTGTAAAAAAAGGGGAAGCGTGTTGAAGTTGGATATGGGAGTGAGGGAAGGAGGGGGGGGAAAGTCCAGTGGTAATATATAGGGGAGGATATTGTGCGCGAAGTTTCGAGGCTCACTTGGTGGGGGGGGGCAGAACAATAGGATACCGTGCGCCCCCCCGCCGTGTCAGAACTTGTGCAGGACTTTGGGATTTGTAAAACAAAGTTATATCAGTTGTATATTCGAATACTGTAATATGCCTTAGAGGGATCCCT
>NLAW01001523.1:0-16456 GCA_002370915.1 Metschnikowia lochheadii | reverse complement strand
CCTCTAGTATGTACTATCACCTGGGATTTATATCACCTGGTAATACCCTCTATTTCTGTACTGTAGTATGTACTATTATCTGGTATTCCTATCCTCTATTACTATCCACTAATAACATCTTCTAGTTTGTACTATAACCCGGTATTTATATCCTTAGGTATTTATATCCTTAGGTATTTATATCCTCTGGTAGTATCCTCAAGTAGTATCTGTAGAATGGACTATCTGTCAACGAGTACCTAGAGAGTATGGATGCAAGGTACTTCGTGGATATGTTTGTATGAAGACCAGTGACGTGCAGTGTGCAGGTCCATCGTGGGTGTAACCTCTTCACACACCTCGCACCAACTAAACTCCTTGGTCTAGTAAGGTACGACTTACATATCCCTGTATATTATATATACTAAAACATGAGTTAACACTATTGTTAGATCCACCATAGGCAGGGCCCAGCCTATGAAGGTATTATGAAGCCTCTCAGTCCGAATATTGTTAGATTGTTACAATAGTGATACGGCGTTTGGCCATCAGAGCATTTCGAGCATAGATTGTTTCTTTCGAATATTCCAGAACAATCCATCCTTACCATTGTTCTGGTGGAGAGGTTTTCGGTTCCGCGTTTCTCTCAAAGGTGTATAAGCCACTTCGATTCTTCTCTTTGAGGAACCATATAAGAGTTTAGGCATAAATGTATTGAAAGAACATAACAACTATCATCTGGTATTTATATCATGTGGTATTTATTTAATTTAGTATGAGCTCCGCTCTAGTAACTTCTGTAGAGTGTAATCCCCTCGTAGAGTGTAATCCCCTCCAGTGAAATCTGAATTATGTACTCCCCTTTAGTGACATCTGTAGTGTGTGCTATCTTGTAGTAATAGCTGTAGAGTGTACTACCCTCTAGTATTTACATTCTTTGGTATTTACAGGGGGGAAGGGGGCCAGGTGGGAGGGCAGAAGAAGGGGGGTGTGAATGGGGAATGGAATGGGGAAAGGAATAGGGAAGGGAATAGGGAAGGGATGATGTGAAACTTAGTAGACAATATGAACAATATGAACAATGTGACCATGCGACAAGGCGACAAGGCGACAAGGCGACAAGGCGACAAGGCGACAAGGCGACCATGCGACAAGGCGACCATGCGACAATAGGACGTGCATTAACAGAATATGCTTTCATAAAGTAAGTATTTTTTTTTTCTTTCCTTGGTGGGATCTGGATTCTGCACCTCGAAACACACCTCTTTATTTCCGTTGACCAGCCCTTGATTGGGAAAACAATACAATCCAATACAATCCAATCAAATACAGGGTTTTTCAAAAGTATTCAAAACAGTGCGGCCAAATATTCAAACCGCACCAGCAAAAGTCAACAACCCAATAGTTCGACAAATTACTGTTTTTAATACTTAATAAAGCTTTCACATAAACAGTTTAGTTTATTTCAAATCCTTGATCCTTAGCAATTTTTAAGTCGTAAGTACGAGACTTCTTTTAATTATTGGTCTGCTTAATTTTGGTAGTTCTGGTTTGAAACATATTGCCCCACTGGTCTGAATAGTATTCAAAAAGACTGTACAATACAACACAATACGAATACAATAGAACACACGGTGTATGCAGGACACAACTTTACAAGGATAATTATTTCAATTGTATCCTTTCGTCTATTTTCTATTTTTCGTTTATTATACAAACCATAGTTTTCTCTATAAAGCCAGTCTTTTCCCTCACAAAATAAACAAGAAGGAAAACAACAAAAAAAGACAGAAATCAGACAAAAAAAGGACCAGAAAAGGACAAAAAATAAAATTTAACCACTTAAGAACAGAAAAAAGCCGAAAAAACTGAAAAAACTGAAAAAAAAAAAAAAATTAATCTATCGTGAATTTGAAAAATCGCCAAAAATGAACTTCTTAGTCTTATTGGTGTCGTTCGTTTTCGCAGCCACTGCCCATGCAGAGTCCGCCCTCCCCAAAGTACTTGTGGTAGAAAGAGAGGGGAAGTTCCATCCACTCTCTCGCCCTATCAAAGCTTCAACATCATCATCATTCTTCGAAATTCCTTTGGTTTGGGGTCACCCCTTGGGTGTACCAGTGGAATTCATTCATACAGAATCTGACTCTTTGCTCTCGATGAATGTTTACCCACCTGGATATGTGAGGCTTGATTATAATAAGCCCTTGGTATTACAAAAAAGTTTACATCAAGACCCAAATACCCAGTTTTTGGTACAAAAGTTTGATAAGGATGTTTTCGTCTCCTGTCCATACTCCAATGATATCCTGGGCTCTTCTAACTCTTTGGTATATCACACTGTGATGCCCCAACAAGGTGACTTTGGTAAGGATTGTGATGTTGTTGAAGTCCACCTCTTGCCTTTTAACCGGGAAACTAGGAAAGTTCTGCTGATCAACGATGCAGGAGAAACTGAAACGGTGCTTTCCTTAAGTGTACCCGAAGATTCTCCCCTGTTAGCCTTGTTCATTCAAGTAAGAAACATCTGGTATCCTTTAACCGTTGACTATATGGGTCCAAATCAAGATTCATATTCTCTTCTGTATGATACCAAAATGCAATATCCCCTTGATTTCAAGATTGATTCTCAGAAACAACAACTTGTTAGTGTAAATGAAGAGGTCCCTGGATTTGCTTGTTTTGAACAACAACAACAACAACAACAACAATCTTCAGTGGCCATTTTCAAGAGTCCATGTTCCAAACCAATAACTTTAGGTAAGGAAAATAAGGTTCTCGGGAAAAAAGTCTTTGTGTGTGGGAACGATAAAAAACTCTATCACCAGGAATCCAAGGATTGTGAAGCGGTGGATATCCACCTCTTTCATTATGACAGAGCGTCCAATCAGCCTCTATTGGATATGTCTGTTATAGGGCTTGACCATGTACCTGTAACTACATCTGGTGATGAATCTGGACTTGAACCTGCGTCTGGATCTGAATCTGAATCTGCAGCTGAACCCGCACCAGAACCAGAAACTGAAGCCACATCAGCACCAGAGCCAAAACCTGCAATTGAAAGTATCCAAAATAGAGAGGTGAAATTGGAATCTGTCCCATTACTCCCATGGGTCTTTCTCATAGAGAATAATGGTTCGTTGGTTCCACTTTCGACCAGACTCTATAAGGATGACGTTAGTCACTTCTACTTTGACAAGTCCAATGCATTCCCTGAGTTCAAATATGTGGATGGCATTGCCACGACCGAATATGGCCCTACTCCTGGAGCCGTGATGTTTGAAGAAAACAGTATTCTTGTTGGTCGTACTGATCACCCAACTGTGTTTCACACGGTAAATGGAGTAGTAGTGGGCCATGAGTTTTACTTGTGTGGTCTTGAACTGGCTAAAGAGCGTCTTTTATTCACCAGTAATCCGGGCGACTCTTACCAGGATTGTAAAAAAGAAACAGTTTACTTTATGCCTTATGATAAAGCAACAGGATCTGTTGCAGAAGGTTGGGAAAAAGTACTTCCTCATGACGAGACTGAATCAAAGGGTGTGCAGGAACCTGAAATCCAGCCAGTTCATAAATCAACTCTGGTGGATTCAACTAGGGATCACCAAAATGGTCATCCTTCTGAAGATGAAGTTCGTATAGGTACGCCAGTGACCCCTGTGTCCAGTGCACTTGACCAGCTGCATGGTAGTGAAATACCTCAAAGTGATACGGAAAAAAAGGTGAAAAGTAAGGATACCGATTCTACTGCCAACGAGATTGAAGACAATTTAAATGAACCCACAGTACGGGGAAATGTTGACCATGGCTCCAAACCAAGAATCGAAGTTCCACAAACCAATATTCAGAATGTTCAAAATGCAGAAGTGGACCTGGGTTATTCAGAGAATGACTCCGACCAAGAGACTTCTAACAATTCGAACGGTGGATCCTCAAACGGCTATGTACCTGGTGTCACCACAATACTTGACCCCAATAAGAATGGTACGAATGAAGAGATCTCAGCCAAAGCCATTCCAACTACTACAATTTGTAATGGTTGCAGTTCTGGGTCCCAGACTGCAGTGTGGAAGACTACAGTGACCGTTACAGGGAATTGCGATGTTTCTAGTAGTAGAAACCAAGGGCCTTCAAGTCAAAAAGAATCTTTGGACAAGAAAAAGGGTTCCAGTCCAGGTAATGGAGAAAAAGCAAGAACATCTCAAAGAACTAATACTATTCCAGAGCCTACTGTTGTTCCATACTTCAATTCGGCTTCTAAGAATACCATTGGTGCATGTATTTTGGTCTTTGTTGCTCTATTTTTATAGTCAAACTTTGATTGTGTATAAACACTTATTGAAGTTTTGATATATTTTTTAGTATAAATTATTCTACAATAATGTATAAATTATTCTACAATAATGTATAAATTATACCTTCAAAAATGAAAGTTGAAAGATGTGGTCGAGCCTCATCTTAGAGGTTTCCATGTGTATTGTTAAGAAACAGGAGCCGAAGATATCACTTGCTGTCTCATTGGAACCATAAGATCTAAAACAAATTTAACTATACTGAATATGAATAAATCAATAAATCAATAAATCAATAAATCAATATATCCAAAATTAATGGTTTACTACTATAAAACGACCAAGTTTGCCGTGGAACCTAGTATCGAAAAAGAGGGTGATGAATGGGTACACTCGTTGTCGCTTTTACCTGCTGAGCCATTGGCCTTTTATGCCAAGGTCAATGGAGGCTTCAGGCCACTCTTCACTATCCAGAGAAACACGAGATTAGTATTAGGATTTGGAGAAGGTACTGGTGGGCCTGTCAAGTTCATCTATCAGCACAAGTGCTGGAAGTAATAAGATAAATGAGGATATAGATTAAATCAATAATAATTTGTTAGATCCATCATAGGCATGTAGATAATTTAACGCCAGATCCTCAACGATAGTTGCGGCACCAGGAGGTCCAAAACGTGCAACCGAAAACCTCTCCACCAGAACAATGGTAAGGGTTATTGTAGTATATTCGGAAAGACAGTATTGGAAGAAGTACTATGACGGTCTGGCCATTGTTAGGATAGGACAGAGTAGGTTTCATGATACCTCTATAGGTAGGGACTTAACTATAGCAGATCTAACAATACATAGTTAAGTATGGTATACTATAGTATAGTATAGTATAGTATAGTATAGTATAGTATAGTATAGTATAGTATAGTATAGTATAGTATAGTATAGTATAGTATAGTATAGTATTAGTTCCACTTTCTCTCTTCAAAATCCTAAAAGAAGCTCTCAGATTTCTCATTTAGGAACCATCAACGAACATAAGGTTTTAGGCATAAATGTATTAAAGACCATAGCATATATAGTCAGTATAGTCATAGTCAGTGTAGTCATAGTCAGTGTAGTCATAGTCAGTGTAATCATAATCAGTGTAGTCATAGTCAGTGTAGTCATAGTCAGTGTAATCATAATCAGTGTAGTCATAGTCAGTGTAGTCATATAGTCATATAGTAATGGTTAGTATAGTCATAGTCAGTATAGTTATACAGTCATATAGTAATGATTAGTATAGTCTTAGGCAGGTAGTCATAGTCAGTATAGTTATACAGTCATATAGGAATGGTTAGTATAGGTTTAGTCATATAATCATCAGTCTTAGAAGTCTTAGGATTGGTTGGTTGGGTGAGTTGATCAACAAGAAGTAGAATGCGGAAAGACCAGACCCAACTCGCGCTACTTTGTGTGGTGCGGCTACCAAAGAACACCTCTTGTCTTCCGAAGACGCCAAGTTTTGCCCTACTACTTCACATACCTTATATACTGTGAGCTCCGCTGAAGAGACTGTTCATTCATAGATATCTTCACGGATGGATTCCGGCACAAGGAGCCCGATCACTATAAGAAGGCCATTACAGAAGGAAAAGTGTTACTTAATACAAAACCCTCCACCAGTCATATAGTCATATAGTCATATAGTCATATAGTCATATAGTCATAGTAGTTATAGTAGTTATATTGTTAGATCCACCATAGGCAGGGCCCTGCCTATGAAGGTATTATGAAGCCTCTCAGTCCGAATATTGTTACAGTGGTGATACGGCTTTTGGCCATCAGAGCACTTCTTGCATAGGTGGCTCCTTTCAAATATTCCAGAACAATCCTTACCATTGTTCTGGTGGAGAGTCTTTTGGTTCCACTTTCTCTCTTCAAAATCTAAAGAGAGCCTCTCAGATTCCTCTTTGATCAACCATCACCCAATACAAGTTTTAGGCATAAATGTATTAAAAGAACATAACAAGTATAGTATAGTATAGTATAGTATAGTATAGTATAGTATAGTATAGTATAGTATAGTATAGTATAGTATAGTATAGTATAGTAGAGTACTGTAGAGTATAGTATAGTATAGTATAGTAGAGTATAGTATAGTACTGTAGAGTATAGTACTGTAGAGTATAGTACTGTAGAGTATAGTACTGTAGAGTATAGTACTGTAGAGTAGGGTATATGGTATATGGTATATCTATGGGCCTTGGGATTCCATGGCACTTGTTTGCAAAATTCAATGATACATTTATGCCTCTCTCTCTGGAAGTTCTCTTGGAGATCGACTTGAAGAATTTAAGGTGTTTACTTAATGAGACCCTTCGCACTCCCCTTATAAAGTTCACTTTAAAAGAGGCCCAAGTCTTTACTAAGCAAAAACGTAATAGAGAGTTCGTTGGGTACCACGAAGGAAAGATTGTATTTGGATCAACACCTATTCCTGCTACCTTGGATATGGATAGCACATGGAGAGTTCTCAATGGGCCTTTTTTTTGTTTTTCTTGTGACTTTAGGGATTTGGTGAATGACGGTGTTCCTTGGGATTATGCTAGGAACTCCTCCCATTAATCCTGAACATTGTTTCGAGGTGGAGATTTTTTTTTTTCTTGCCATACGATAGGGTGATGGAGAGGCCCGCTAGAAATATTCCTCCACCGCTGTCCATTGGTACTTTCATCAGAGTAGATGATCGACCTACCTACGTGCGTGAAGAGCTATGGAGAAGCATCGGAGAACTTTTCTATGAACTAACATGGTCATCAATAAACATGGGCGTAAGCTTATGGTGCCTTTACCGTATACCCTTAATTAGGGTTTGTGTTATGTTCTTTATAACGTAAATTGCCTTAGACTTGTATTCGTTGATGGTTCCTCAAAGAGAGGAACCGGGGTGGCTTATATAACTTTGAGAGAAACGTGTGACCGAAAACCTCTCCACCAGAACAATGGGGAGCATTATTCTGGAATATTCGAAAGATGGCCTCTGACTCCCGAGTTGCCATAATGGTCAAGAGCCGTATCACGTCATTTCTAATAGACAATGACAGAATCGGACATCGTAGGCTCCATAATACATCAATAGGTAGTGTTCTACCTATTGTGGATCTAACAGTTTGGGTCCAAAATGACATTAGCCTCATTAAAAACTGGTGGGAAATCAATACTAATGTAAATCTAGGTCATGGCTCAACCTAAGTCTTTTTACTTCGAAGCAGAGACTGTATTTTCGTAATATTCTTCTTGTCTGGTAATGCTGACGTGTAGTGTATACAGTTGAGTGTTTATATAGTACATTATGGTAGAGTATACAGGGTGTAGTAGATTATGGTAGAGTATATATGGTATAGTAGATTATGGTAGAGTATATATGGTATGGTATGTATGGTATAGTATACAGTGTACAGGGTGTACTATAGAGTATACAGGGTGTAGTATAGAGTGTAGAGTATGTATGGTATAGTATATATGGTATAGTATAAAGTGTACAGGGTGTAGTATAGAGTGTAGAGTATATATGGTATTGTATGGCAACCTATGTGACACATTGTACAGTGCTTTTCAAAATCATTCAAACCAGTCCCAGAGTTGAGATTTTAGAATATTGAATTCTAATGAAAGTTGGTATATGAAAGATTATGTCATTTGGTTTGGTTTAAAAGACTGTGTGAAGGCGTAACAAACTTTTTGAATTCTTGATTTGTTCATTTTTACTAGTTTGGGTTCCAAACATTGTGTCGCCCTGGTTTGAATAGTTTTGAAAAACACTTTACTTGGGAGTACCCTTCACCAATCAACAAGAATTCAATATCACCAAAAACAAAAAAACAAAAACAAAAAACAAAAAAAGAAAAAAAAGAGTTTTTATTGCCAATTCACTTCCTCAGCAATAGGGGACTTCTAAAAAGAGAGTTCTGGAAATGTGCATGTGTGTAATGAAAACTGGTTAATTATTGTGTCAAGTAGTAAATCAGATATTAATTGTATCGTTGCATCCACTGGAATCTGAAGCTCAAATAGACTTCCGCAGCCCGGCTAAAGTAGTTGGATTTTGTATGGTTCTGGTATGAAGGAGGTGTGAACTCGTGTTTTAGTACATATAATATACAGGGATATGTAAGTCGTACCTTACAAGACCGAGGAGCTTAGTAGGTCCGAGGTGTGTGAAGAGGTTTCACCCACTATGGACCTGCACACTGCACGTCACTGGTCTTCATACAACTTATCCACGAAGTACCTTGCATCCGTACCCGCTAGGTACTCGTTGACAGTTTGTTACCAGAAAAATGGATCCAATGATTCAAAGATTTCAAACCGTTGGTGACACTTGTTCAATCTGTCAGTGTATTAGTCTCTCTGTCTGTCTGTCTGTCTGTCTGTCTGTCTGTCTGTATGTCTGTCTGTCTGTCTGTCTGTATGTCTGTCTGTCTGTCTGTATATCTGTCTGTCGTTCAGTCAAGTCTTTCAGTCACAGTCCTTCAGTCACAGTCTTTCAGTATTATTCAATCTTCCTGCACTATTGACAGATCTCTAAATAACAATAATCTGGCACATCACGGTACGATACAATATGATACAGTACGATACAATATGATACAGTACGGTATAATATGGTACAGCACGGCAAGCCACGGTAAGCCACGGTAAGCCACGGTAAGCCACGGTAAGACACGGTAAGACACGGTAAGACACGGTAAGACACGGTAAGCCACGGTAAGGTAAGATAAGGTAAGGTAAGTGCGCGACCCCAGAAAACAATCGGCCGCTGATTCTTTTCAAAGACAAGCATATTTTTTTAATCTTACTCCAGAACCTCACTTATATTTTAGTGAGACTTGATTACACTATGAATAAAGTTTCTTATAGTACGAAAAGTAGTAAAAGAATTACAGACAGTAGTATCAACAGTAAAGCGAAAAGTAGTCTAAACAGAATTAATCAGTATTAATCAGTATTAATCAGTATTAATCAGTATTAATCAGTATTAAGCAGTATTAAAAAGTATGAATGGTTTGCTGGATGTTACCCAAAAGTTAATTTATGGTGTATATGGAGCAGATGGTGCACGATTAAATGTACAAAAAATGCATAGCGTAGCCGCGCGTACCCTATTCATTTATCACCAGCCATTAATTATGAATGATCATGTTCACATTGGGTAAGGTTTCAATTTGATAACAATGGGGGAAAAAAGTGGGGTGAGATAGGGCAAAAATTGACAAAAATCGGGCCAGAAATTGATAAATATGGGATGGGTGTGTATACAATACAAAAATGTATATAAAGAAATTATCTTTGTGCTTATTCACGGTGGGCATTCCCAGGGGAGGGTTATTGTTTACTTAGAATATCATGAAACCACCCTACTTATATAAAACGTGATTCCGACCCCCAATTGACCCCCAAATTCCCGTCTAAATAAGAAGACAGAAACAAAAGAGAGGGAACAAAAAACCAGAGTCAGAACCAGAACCAGAGAAAAAAAAACAATCAGAACCAGAAACAGAAGAAGAATAAGAACCCAAAACCAAACCAGAAAAAAAATCATTCTTTTTCCGAATTCAAAAATCTTTAGAATGAATTTCTTGGCCTTATTGGTGACATTCGTTTTGGCAGCCACTGTCCTGGCAGACGATGATGAGCTCCCATTAGTGCTCGTGGCAAAACTCAAGGACCAGTATCACCCGCTCTCGGTCGAAAAAAAAAAGTTTAAAGTCCAATCCAATTATCCAATGAAGAGGGGTGACAAACATGACCATCCAGTCGAGTTTATTGTGAAGGATGCAAACAAGTTGTTATCTACTAATTCTTTTCCGAATGGGTATGTGGATTTATCAAGCAATCAGTTGGATATATCAATAAAGCCAGATCCAAAGACCAGCCTCATATTCGATGACAAAAACAAATTGATTAGTCACAGGTTGATGTCCTGTCAATCTAATGATCATTATATTTTGAAGAATGCTGCTACCGATGAAGACGAGTGTCAGGATGTTGAAATCTACCTCTTGCGTTTCGATAAAAAAGATAGGACCGTTCAAAGTATCGATGATAAAAACGGTAGAATGGAAACCTCTTTAACGGTACATGATTCAAAACCATTGGTCTTGTTTACCAAAATTAAAGGAAAATGGCACTCACTCAGCGGTTTTTTGAATGCAAATAAGGGAAATAGACTTTTTTATGGTATCACCTTGCGGTATCCTTTTGAGTTCTACTTTGAGGACGAACAACTCAAGACTGAAGATGAACAATGGTATGCATGTTTGGACTGGGATAAATCAGTTACCCTTCAGAAAATGAAATGTTCGAAACCAATACCTCGGGATACCAATAAGGTTGTGAGTGGGTTATACGCCTGCGAAGGATCCTTGAATTCCGAGAGTATCCCAAGGAAATCATGTGAAGTTGTGGATATCTATCTTTTTGAATACGACAGAAAAACCGATTCTCCCAGGTTGAATGGATATGTGAATAGTGCAGATGAAGGAAAAGATGGAAAAGGCAAGAAGGGTAAAGATGACGGGAAAGATGACGGGAAAGATGACGGGAAAGATGAAGATCCGAAGGATGACGATGATGCCGAGGAGGAGTATGATGATCATGACCAGAAGAAAAAATCGAAGGGGGACAATGAAGATGTCAAGAATGGTAGAGAAACCGTGGGTGGGCAAGAACAGTCAACGAAAAACCCCGCAAAACCAGGGGTGCCTTCGGTCCCTCCTAAGAAATTTCCATGGGTCTTCTTTGTGGACTCTGCAAAGTCCTTGACTCAACTTTCCATCAGACCCTACAAGGATTCTATTGGCCAATTCCTTTTTCAAACTTTGGATGACTATCCGCTTTTCGAGTATGTTAATGGGATTGCCACGACCCAAAATGGCCCCACACCTGGTAGCGTGCTGTTTGAAGACGGATATCTTCTTGTTGGTCGTACTGATCACCCAACTGTATTTAATGTTGACAAGAACGGAATTGTGGACCATGATTTTTACTTGTGTGGGCCTAAATGGGCCAAAGAGCGTGTGTTGTTTACGGAACTCCCAAAGACTGACACCAAGGATTGTGCAAGAGAACCAGTCTACTTTTTGCCTTTTGATGAGGTAACAGAATCTCTTCCGGAAGGATGGCAAGCCCAAATTTCTCACGAGATTAGTGTGCAGAAACCAGAAATCCAACCAGTCCCTAAACCGACTCTGGTTGATTCAACTGAGAACACCGGCGATGAACTGGCTTCTGTTGCCCGCTCTCTGGATTCACATTTATCGGAGGAAGGAACAACTGTCTTACTGAAGGACTTCGAGAAAGGCCCTGAAAGTGAGCATAACGACAATGCAAAACCCAACACTAACTCACAGTCAGCTCCTGGATCTGCGAGTGTACTCAAAGTGACTTCCCTGCAGATTGGAGGGGTCCAAAAGCCTGGAGACGTTCAAAAGCCTGAACAAAAGTCCACAGAGCAGCCCAATGATTCATTTCATCCTGAAATTCCACTGGTTAAGCCTGTAACTCCATTGGTTGAGTCTGAGCAGAGAAATACCAAGGCTCAAAGGCCAGCGAAAAAGACTCAAGATGACGATCTGAATGTGCTCGACTCTCTGGTTTCAGGTAATCGTGTGGCTGACCCCAAACCTCCCGTGAAAATAACTATGAAACCCGTTGAATCTACGGAATCTGTTGAGGCCGTCAAACCTGTGGAACCAGTCCAAGCTGTGGAACCTGTGGAACCTGTGGCCGAACCTAAGAATACTCAAAATCCCGTGGATGAATTTAAGGATTCTCAGAAGCCTGTGGAGGAAGTTGAGAAACCAATGGCTCAAGCCAATAAGCCCGTGGCTGCATCCAAGGCTCAAATCGGGTCTAAAAATGAGGAAGAGGATGCTGCTGCTAAAGTGTCTTCTGTGTCTCCGGTTAATGGTCCCAATGTATCTAACAATGAGTCTCCTCATATCCCCAAGGACCCTGAACCTAGGACCCAAATTCCAGTCTCCAGCATTGGAAAGCAAGTAAAGAAAATGGGAGCTTCCGAGTCCAACACCAAGGTTTTGGAGCCAGAATCAGAAACGTCCAAAGAGAAACTGGGAACTTCAAAGCCTAACACTAATGTTTCTGAGCCCAAACCAGAGAAAGCTGAAAAGAAACCCGGAACCTTTGAATCAAAGAAGGTGTCCTCTAAAGATCACAAAGTCTCTCCATTGCCGGCCTCCAAGTCGAAAGAATCGGAAAAGTCAAAGATTTCGGTACATGGATCCTTGGAAGCCAAAGCTCACAAGGCAGATTCCAGTGAGTGCACTACTAACTGCAACGAGAAGAACAAGTCCTCGGACACTTTGAACCAGATCACTTTGGCCGGGAATAGTTTAACTCGAAATGAGGCTGATACGACTTTGAACAGAAACAAAACTGTTGAGAGTTTGAGAGGGAACTCCATAACCCCAAAAAAAGCCACTCCAACTGTTAACCCCTGCAATGAGTGTCATTCTGGTTCCAAATCAACTGCTACTGCCTGCGAGGAGTGTCATTCTGGCTCTCATAATACGGTATGGAAAACATACACTGACTATACCACATATTGTCCAGAGTCAACCACGGTAACCATCACTGTGTGCCAGAAAGTGTGTGTTCCATCCACCATGACTGTTGCTGCTGCTGCTACATTGACAGTGACTGGAAAGTGTATTGTCCCAGAGACTACAAGAATTGGAGAAATATCAACGGAACGGCCAGAACTAAAAGTCAAGGAAAAGGAAGCTCCTGGCCAAAGGAAAGTCCATGACAAAATTAATGGCCTGAAAGAATTGTTTGGTCAGAAAGAATCTTTAGCCAAGGAAGATTTGTTGGGCGTGAAAGAAGGTTCCAGTCCAGGTCAACCAAAAGCCTCGAGACCAGGTCAGCCAAAGGCTTCCACCCCAAATCAGCCAAAGCCTTCGGAGTTAAAGGCTGGTGGTGCTAAAGGTGCTGATAGATCAGGATCTGGCAATTCTGGAAATTCTGGAAACTCTGGCAATTCTGGCAATTCTGGTAATGGCAAAAATGATAGAACATCCCAAAAAACTAGCACCAACTCCATTCCAAAGCCTATTGTTAAACCTTTCGTCAATACAGCTTCCAAAAATGCCCTTGGTGCATGTATTTTGGGATTTGCTGCTTTATTGTTATAAACACCATGCTGAATATCTGGATGCATATCAAAGTTTCAACTGTTTGTTTACTATGTTTCTTAGCTAATGGTTCTTCAGAACGAGGCCTTCATTCCATTAAGATTTCGGGTAAAAAAGGGTCATGTCATGAGGAGTTAATATGAGGTGAGGAGATCACATGAGGAGAGAAAATGACATAAGTTGCAATGAGTAATGGGTCATTCGGTGGTGAATGGGTGACTAATATGCCTTAGTTTGCTCTGAAATTACCTCTATGGGTAGTATGTTTAGCCATGGCGATTCTAACATTAACATATGTTTATAATGTATTACTTTAACACAGGAATGTAAGTTGTATATATGATTATACAGGGAGATGTATAAAGGACATTACAATAAACCAATATTATAGCTGTATTTTAGACCTACTGTTAAATCCTAATAGGTACTGTATTAATGATTGTGGATTAGTCCAATATGTAATTCCCGAACATGTCCTATTTGAGAAAAAGCATTGTCAAATTGGATCCCCCTAACAATTCGTAGTATCGCTCGCTTGTAGTTACATTCTCCCTACTTTTTACTCTGTAGTCAGTATAAACCCCAGCACAGCTATAACCACTACCCTGTAATTCAGTTCCACCAGTCAATACCACCAGTCAATAAGTACACTAATGGACATACCACCGCACGTTCATAATATGCTTTGTCTTTCATTTTTCTTATTTCTCATTTGATCAACTATGAGAACAGCTTTGACGTATACAGATCCATAAATATACCCACCATAAAACACCCACCATAAAACACTCACCACAAATCACTCACCACAAATCACCCACCATAAATTCCCACCATAAATTACCATCATAAATATATACATGTCCATATACTTATAGCTTTTTATATTTTTTTTTTCGCAACCAATATATCTGTCTCTATACATTGTGTATATCGTCCGGCGAAAAGGCCATGATGATCTTCTCATTCTCCTTTGTATATATTGTCTTCTTCGTCAAAATCGTTCGTAGTCCTTCGTCTTAGTCTACAGACTTCAGCCTTAGCAGCAGCAGCCAAAGAAACACCCCAGATGGAGTTGTGTCCCAACTTAGACTTGTTTGGAGTACCGTCCAAGGAGTTCAAGAACTCGTCAACGTTGGCTTGGTTGGTCGCGTCAACTTTGGCCTTGATTAAAGCTGGAGCAATGATGTCATTGACATTGGCAACAGCCTTGCTGACACCCTTACCCAACCACTTGGACTTGTCACCATCTCTCAACTCCAAAGCCTCTTTCCCTGGATACCAGGGGAGGCAGTGGATGGGACAATGGATCTGTACAAAACCCTTTTCGGTCCATAAACTTCAACTTTTCCCATTTTATTATACTCCTCAGCTTCGAAGGAAATCACTGAATGTATGTGTGTATGTGTACCGAGAACTTATGAACAAGCCATGAGGCTGTGAAGCAGAAACCCTTGAATCAAAGCGTGCGACCAAGAGGTTGAAGCACATAGAAGGGCTGGTAATTTCGAATTGGTTGAATTGGTCGAATTGGTCGAATTGGTCGAATTATCAAAAGAAACAAAAGATAGTATTGCTGCAAAATGGTTATTTGCCTTAAAGGATCTAGGGGGTACACAACGCACGACTTGTGGGATTGGGAAATTTGGAGAACGAACGTATTGATTAACCAGGAAACCTTCTCTCCAATCATAAGGTATGAGAGTTTGAGAATGGTCTTGGCCATTGCAATTGAAGCAACAAGGCAATAGCGATAAGACAAAGGCATGTCACCACAGCATTCTTGAATGAAGTGTTGGAAGAGGAGATCTATATGAAGCAACCCGAAGGGTACATGAAGAAAGGCAAGAAGCATTAAGTGCTTAGGCTAAAGAAGTCTTTATATGGATTGAAACACCTCGGGTGTGGCATGAAGTCATCCACAAAGTGATTTTTGAAGTTTGGTTTCAAGAGATGCATATCAGAGCCATGTGTCTTTCACAAAGACCAAGATGGAAAGTTATTGATGATTGCATTACATGTTGCTGACATCTTGATAGTCGGACCAAATCAGACTTATGTGGAAGTAATACGGAAGAAGCCTTCCAGGGATTCTGTATGAAAGACTTAGGAAACCCAAAGAAGGTTTCAGGAATGAACCTAGAAATTGGAAAGGATTCAATTGGCTTGAATCTAAAGGACTATCTTCAAGTTGAAAGACTATATTGGTGATGTTGGTACACGCCAGGCATCTAAACCAGGGAAAACCAAGGAACGTCTACATGAGATCTCTGAAGAAGAGATGCAAGATGTGTGGGACGAGACGGAATACAGAAGAGTTGTCGAGCACTTATGTTTGCAGAAGATACTGTCAGACCCTGACATTGCTTACCAGGATCTGAATGTTGGAAGGTATTTGAATGAACCCAAGGCAAAACATATGAAAGCAGGAAACAGGATACATGATGGATAGATATTTGTTACCAATCCATTGAAGGAAAGAAAGTTCCGAGGATTAGAAACATGTCAGGAAGATATGGAGTGTTGGTGGACGCAGGTCTAGAACGAATACAGGTATAAGACAGTGGAGGATTGGGTATCTGGTCATGGTCATCCGAAGACCAGTGTCGTGGTGGTCGAAAGACAAAAAAAAAGGACAATTCGAGCATCAGAAACCTGAGCAAGAACTCTCTGGATTAATTTCAAAGGAATAGAGAGGCAATAGCTTTACGGAATTATGTGAAAAGAACTACATGGAAGAACTAAGGTTCAGAGCAGAAGAATTACGCAAGGCAAGTGTTGCCGTTAAAATGAAGGTTTTGGTATTGCTGGTCATCGGACGGAGAAGTCAAAAAAGGAACGAGATTCGTCGTGACAGAATACACAGTGAAATTCGCTATGCTCGGCAAATGAGAAAGATTGATTGATGTGATTGTTGGAACATGAGGAACCAGTACATCAGAGATGTACTGCATGTTCCATGTGACTGCATGTAAGCAGGACAGATGAAACAGTGAT